>ML781000.1:160108-193236 GCA_009831015.1 Picea engelmannii | reverse complement strand
GATTAGTGGATCACATTTATGAGTTTGTTATCATAGCTCTTGTATAAATAGGAGTGTTACCTCATTCATTTGTAATCCTGAAGTTTGTAATCTTAGAATTAGAGAGAGTTGTAATCTTAGAGTTGGTTTGTAATGGACATTTTGAAAAACAGAATCATACTTCGTTTTTGCTTCTACATCTGAGTCTCCTTTGAAGTGGTGTGCTTGTGGAGTTATGGAGGGCCCCCATGGCCTCACTTGCATGCTGATTTGCTTATTTTAGGTATAGCTTAATTTATGTTTTTGTTTGATTTCAGGTATGATTGATTTGAACGAGACTTTGTGAGTTGAGTCCTTGTAAGGGGATTAGAATCTCAGGCAAACATAAGCACTCTGTTTTTAGTAGGTAGATTTGTTTAAATTGCAGAGGTGTTTAAGTGAGAAGGAACCAAAGTACATTCTCTTGTAAAAGAGTATTGGCTCCTGCTACATCAAACCCTCGTGAGAAGGAACCAAAGTACAATCTCTTGTAAAAGAGTATTGGCTCCTGCTACATCAAACCCTCCTTTAGGTAGTTGAATCTTTCGAGATCTATATATTTTAGGTAGCGCTTCTAAGTTTACCTTCCCGGGTTGACATTAAATGAACTCTGATTGACATCATCAATTAGAACTAAACACCTTTCTTATGTATTCTTCTAAATTCTTGGGCTCATCAAACTGAAATTTATCTTTGTAGAAGGATGGTAGCCCACTCATGAACCTATGAATTTTGACCTTCTCATCTCTGATGAAGCTCACATACCTTAGAAGTTCCAAGAATTTTTTCTTGTGTTCATCCATAGTCATGTTTCCAAGTTTGATTTCAAATAACTCTTGCATATTCTTGTCATAATTTTTCTCTGACAAGTATTGTTGCTGAAAATATTTTTTGAACTGCTTCCAAGAAATTATTTTCTCATCAAGGTGCTTAATTTGCTTCAGTCGATCCCACCACATGGGTGTATTTCCTTGAAGGTGGTAGAATTCAATTCTAGCTTCTGCATTCAATGAGTAATCATGTAATTGGAAATATTTCCTTATTCCCAACAACCATGCTTCTTCATCTTCTCCTTTTTTGTTTTCTCCATCAAAACATGGTGGCTTGATTTTCCTCATCTCCCCTTGCAAGCTATTTGATGCATGTATCCTTCTTTGATGTTTGACCGAAGATATACTTGGGCTACTTTACGGCCTTGAATGTGCATATTCTCTTATGGTTGAGTTCCCTGGGAAATGATGATGTTGGTGCCTACTAATACTCCTTGACCGTCTAGATCCCCCATGATCATCCCTCCTATCATGAGATCTAGACACTTCCACTTGAATTACACTAGCTTCATGCTTTGTGCCCAAATATTTGTTGACTTGCTTCTACAACATATTCAAGATTTGTTGTATCTCCTCTCGAGCTTTCATGATCATTTAATTATTGGCTCTATAGCTCTACACTTCGCTTTGTAGGATTCTCATAGTTACATGCTCTTTCCCATCTTGTATTTCATTAGACTTAGTCTCAAAATTTCTCATGTTGAAATGTATACCTATGATATCTTATTCACGGTCGTAGGACCCTTGATCATCCTCCATATCTCTAGTTCTCATATAGAAAATAAAGTATGCTTTTATGTATCTCTAATTCTACAATAATGTGCATGCAATAATTGTTGTTAGAATTAGGCATATTGCAAAATATTTATCAATTAGATTATAGGTTATTCTTCAATTTAACTTATGAAGAAAATAATGCACCAGGTCAAAATATGATTCCTTAAATACATTCTTATCCAAAACATCTCTCCAACGAATGTACTCATATCTCATTCCGAATTCTAAACGAAAAGTTATAGCATTCACAAGTTGTAATTTTCCACTCACTTACTATTACAGAAACCCCTTTATTACTTCTGAGAAGTTTGTATCACCCAATTCAAAATTATGGGTGGATATATGTATTCTCCTCCTTAATACCTTTCCAACGACTATTTTTTTCTCAATTATGTGCTTCGAGCTAAAAGTTATGGTTCAAAGAAGTTTTGATGTCTTTCCCAATTTATCCTTGTATGCACATGTGTCTTATTTCCATTCATGCACATTTTCACATAACCATATCCAAATTATGGCTCCATGGTTGTATTCTATGGTTCATAAACTCTCCATATACTTCTCATATGCCTCAAACGAATTTTTGAGCAAGGAGTTGTTCCCTCTAGAAGTAAACTAGTGCTGAAATTTTACCTTAATTGTTTTAGCTATAACTTTCTGATACAATATATGTTTTGTGCCTGGAATAAATCATTGGATATATCTCACCGAGTTCTTTTATTTGAGATGTAAAGAAAAGTGTACCTTGGTAAAGTTTTTTCTCGTGGATTTTGATTGCATAAAAACATTATTTAGGGTTTTGTTGTTATAACAACCCTTTAAATCTGAGTCATTGATCTCAAATCGAGTGAAATTTGATCTATTGATCAGAGATTCATTGATGATCAATGATCGACACTTTCCTTAGAACACATGCAACATTTTTCCCAAACCACTGACCCGAATGTCGACCATCAATCCATTTCCTTGACAATTGATTCATTACCCATTGTTAAATTGGTCGACCTGACCATCGGTTGTCGTCCATCAATGATTTTCATTGGCGAGTGAAACTCCTCACCAATTCAATTGACGTCCAACCATAAAACCATCATTCGTTGATCATTTCACTTAGAAACCACTTGTAACACATCACTAAATTAGCTGACCCAACCTTCAAGTGGTCAACTAATTTTTATCAAAGTGTTTGAGTCAAAAAATAGAAATTGTCAATGATTGATGGGTCGATGGTCAGGTGTTGGATGATTCCACAAGATGTTCAATTTTTCCAAGAGAAATGATCGATGGTCATATCGTCAGAATTGGAGAAGGTTTTTGGTCACCAATAGGGATGCCTGAAGGTTGGGTTGACTGAACTAGAGAGGTGTTTCATCAGTCAATGAGGATTATCAACGTCACTTGAAAAAATGACCCAAACCAAAATTTATGATACTAAATCATAAATACGGAAATAACACACATCATGACATCCAATTTCGATTAGTTTTCCATGTTATAGAATATTTTGTAGGTTGGGAAAATCCTGACCCAACCACAGAACAAGTGCTACAACTTAGAAATCCTACACTCAATGTCACCTCGATGTAGGTCCCACACTTCAAGGATGACTAGGTCACTCTAGGGAGGAGATCCTGATGACCCTAGGGGGATTGAGATGGATATGGATATGGATGGAAATGAATACCCTATAGGTCAATTCTAAGTGGAGTGAAAGGTGGAAAGAGATGCCTTACAAGTCAAGTAATTGTTGCCCCACAGTTATAACACTTCTCCGGATGATTGTACCTGCTCGAGACACAAGAAAAGACACTTTGCAATAGTATATGTTAATTGGATCATAAATTTAAAATTTCCATCCCTGATTTGAATAAATAGATAAAAATATATATCATAAAGAAAACGGTACTATAATATGCTCAATAAATGCTAAATATCAAGCAGAAAATGCAAGAGAAAAACTAGTAAATGACTAGCTAAACTCAAGATGAAAAACCAATACTCTTAGCATAAAAGATAAGGTTGTTGTAAACACTTGTCTATAGAACATTATATCATCCTTATGGATGTAACATTCAATGAATTACAGAAAGAAAATCAGCCACTGAAATCTCCTCAAACTTTTCCAAAAAATGTGTTAAGACAAGGAGAGTAAGTGTGCAAGCTTTGAGCAAAAACCAATGGTTGATAAGAGAGTTATTAAAGCAAGTAAGTTAGGTTGCATACCTAATGGATGAAGATGAAATTATGGAACAAAAAAAATAAGTACCCCTTAGATAGGGACACCCTAGTGGCTGTGAGATGCCCAAGGCACAAGGAAAACAACCCACTTTGAAAGAATTAAAAATGACCGAAAATCACGTTTCCCAATGCAATATTTTATTTTTCCAATGCAATAAATCAATGACTAGATCCTTTACTATTGGGTTAATGGAGTCAAAAATATATTATAGAAGCTACATCCTTGGGGGTGTAATCCCTTTTACTCCCCACAGAAAGTTTCTCTAAGCTAGGGTTTAAGCTAAGAGGGTGCATGCCCTTATACTTCTCTTAGCAAACCCTTAATCAATGAGACGAAGTTAAAAAAAGAATGATGAAGGCTATAGTGGAGGTGTATACCCTTATACTTCCCACCAATATCCTAGAATAAAAATACTTGACTTGAATAAAATGATAGCAAGAGAGTAAAAAACATACCAAGATCAAGAGAAATGCTAAGACAATTCACCAAAAGAGATAGAAAGCATCATCCAAAAGCTAGCACTAGGGCTTCCTCCATCAACCATTCATAAAATATCCATAAAAAAAAGTGAAAAAGAGATAAAATATCCAAGGGGGACGAAAATTTCAGACCAAGTCTCTCATAAGAGGGAGAGTTATGATTAAAATGAGATCTTATGATCTCTATTTATATAAAATTTAGCTAACATAGCTTGCCACAAATTAAGGAGTAAAACATAAGATTCGGGGTCAACAACCCTAATATTTCCCCCTTAACAAAATAATATTAAATGATTAACTTAAAATTTCATCTTTTGCACAAATTAAACCCTAATTTAGGAGGACGTCAGTGCTTTAGGGAACGTTTTGCCACTTTGAGGAATTCGTTGGTGTTGGAGAAGCATGGATGGGCCTCCAAAGGACATGTGTCAAGCATCTGGGCACTCATACATGGTGAATACCCTTATTCACCTCAAACATCCATGTGTAAATGAGTGTCACCTCACCACCAAGTCCTAACCCCCCTAGGTGATATGATGTCTCTAGAAGTGACATTTTCCCTCTCCTAGGAAAAACGTTTTGCATGTGGGGGATAGGTAAGTAGGTAAGTCATTTTGATTCCCTGCATTTTTCATCTTGATTGCTCATACTATTTTAAATGCATTTCATTTTTATTTTACTCGACTTGCATATTGATTTCATGGTTAGTTTATAATTTTTTGAAAAAATGTCAAAATTTTCATTTTCTAGCTTAGTTGGTTTGGATTATGATCATATGAAAACAAGGTTGAGTAAGCCATCCTACACTTGACAATTTGATGTTTCCTTACAGGAAAAATTCTACCAGGAGATTTTGCAATTCTCATGGACTTTGCGACGAGCACACGTCCCCAAGTAGGAGCTAGATGTTATCCCCATTTTGTGGATAACTAAGGAGATGATGTCTCGAGGCCCTCAAGTTGTAGATATGGAGTGTCGAGAGACTATGTGACCAACAATACCATTTGCACAGATGGAAAACCCACTCACCACCACAGATGGTCACAGGTTTACAGATGGCATCCACCACCCCAGTTGGATTCCGGAAGGCAGCGGGCCTTGCTCCATGAGGTACAAGTCAGTATTATGGTGAGCACCATTTCAACATCTAAGACATTTGATTATGTTGTATCTTATATTGCTCTAGATTTCATGATATGTTCTTGTACATTATGCCTTATTCCCTACTTCACCTTGGTTGTTAACATTGTGCCCTAGTAAGTGGTCTTCTTCAGGAATGGGTTCTATTGGGAACTCCCTTAATGAGCCATAGTACCATTCCCGAACATACTTACCACTTTCCATCATTATTACCTTCCATTTCCTTATCTCTTGGGATTTTAGGGTATATTGACCCAAGAAGGGGTTGTCCCTCATTTTATGGGAATAAGGGGATAAAGGCCCAGAGGGGTTGGTGTTGGGTAAAAGATAAAAGCCTTATATAAACCTTATATATGCTTTGCCCAGGGATCACCCAAGAAAGAAATTAAATGCTTATCTTTGAATAAAGGGGACCCACAATATAATAAAAAATTCTTAAAAGGTTAGATGAAGGATAGGAGGTCTCATCACGAGCTGACATATCATGTCCATGGATATCTAGTGGTATGGCATTGTCATCATTTGGTCACCAAACTAAGGCAGTGACTCTCAGTTGCATGGATGAGAGAAAGAGGGTCTAATCACGAGCCAACCTTCTCATTCCCATTAGGTATTTTTGGGTGACATTGCCACCACATGTTCACCATGCCAAGGCAATGACCTTCAAGCTCTCCTTATGTTATTATGAAAGAAAATATAAAGAAATAAATATAAAAGGAAAATGATGGGCTTGAAAAAAGTGCATTGCGGACAAAGGTACCTCACACCCTCTACAAAGGCACCCATGAATGAGACACTATGACCCCTAGTATGTCATGATCCCTATGTCCCCATTCACCTCATACAACTTACATGGATTAGAGAGGTACCTCTTGGAAGCTCTTCTTGACCTAGGGAAAGATCTACCCAATAGGGCACCTTATCTTATCCGGATTTAGGAGAGGAATGAATTGATTAACAAACTGAATACAATAAATATAGAGATATGAAGAATAACACAAATATCCAGTGAAAAATATCTTCTATTAAAAAATGAAATATGCTTAAATTGTAAAACTGCAGAACTGAAACACTTGCTCGAATGGTGGTAGTTATCTCTGTGAAGAGATGTGGCTGCTACACACATCTGTCTGAGCATAATGTATTAAAATGAGGCTCCAAATGCCTTTTTTATATTACTCATGAATTCCAAAACCCTAGACATCCAAAAACCTAACCCTAGAAGGTGAAACGCCAAAAGTCATGTGGCCCTATGGGTAAGTTGGTGTAATTTGGTAACTCAACTTCCAAGGGTCATAAATTTTGCATATGACCTCTATTTTAGGCGCGTGATAGCCCGTTGGAAAGGTCTTTTAGATAAATACACATTCCACCATAAAACTCTGACTTCGTCTATAGTTTGACTGTGGAGAGCAAAAAAAACAATGTTTAGGGCCCCAAAACGGGCCTATAAGTACAACAAGATGTGTTGACATGAAAACATACAAAATAATCCAATTGGATTATGTGAGAGGCCACCTTTATCCACCTGGAGGATGTGTGGGGATTCAGACAGCCCCAGAAGTGTAGAAATCATAATTACAAAGAAGTACAGAAGAGTGTGCTGGAAAAAAATAGACACAGGGAGACAGTTGGAATAGGTGGGTACCCATCAATATCCATGTGGATCAATCCTCCCCCATTAGGAAGCAATGGTCTCCATTGCGTTGAGTTCCCCCATCAGGTGAGGAAACTTCTGTTGGATTTGGCCCCAGGTGAGCCACTTGCCTTGGTGTAGGAGTTTCCCTACCTTGACAACCCAATAAAGTTGGATCTGCTATTGGAGAGTGCCCTTGACTTGTGTGTCCACTATCTGATCAGTGGATGCTTGTTCCATGCATTCAGGGTTGAGCTATGTTGGTGTCAGTTTTTCTGCGATCTCAGAGGTGTCCAATAATGGGGGAAAATATGGTCGAAGGAGGTCCACATTGAATACTGGATGCAGACCAAGGAAGGGCGGACTGTTGAATTCAAAAGCATTTCTACCCATAGCCTTGGTGATAGTGTAAGGCCCATAATGAAGTGGGTGAAGCTTCCAATGGGGCTTGGTGAGATGATCCTTCTGCAAATGTAACCAAACTTTGTCGCCAACCTGAAACTGGTGTGGTACCCTATGTTGATCATGGTGCTTCTTTTACTTAGCATTGGATTTCTGCAAAATCTCCTAGACCTGTTGGAAGATGTGCTAAATCCACTCAATGAATCTGGTGGCTTTGTCAATCGTAGACTGATTAGGGGAAGATTTTGTATGTGGGGTGGCAAGAGGAAGTGCACCATCAAAGGGTCCCAAGGGTTGGAATCCCAGACCCACCTAAAATGGGATATGTCTGGTGGAACTATGGAGAGACCTATTGTAACTATATTGGACATATGGGAGACTCTCATCCCATGTACGTGGATGCTTAGAATTGTACATGCACAGGATGTGCACAATCATCCGATTGATGAACTATGTTTTTCCATCGGTTTGAGGGTGAAAAGTAGTTGATTTTGTGAGCTTGGTGTTCAACAGAGACCAGAGACCCGACCAAAAGGTGTTGAGGAACCTGTTGTCTCGGTTGGATATGATGGTATGTGGTATCCCAAAGTGGACCCACACTCATTCTAAGAAGAGCTTGGTAGTATTTTCTATTGTGACATTCTTCTTACAGGCTGTGAGGATGGCCATCTTCAAAAACCGATCAACGACCACAAACACACAGTCATCTCCTTGCTTGGTGGACGACAAACCAGACATGTAGTCCATTGAGATGAATTCCAAAGGATTCTTGGAAATAGGAAGAGGGGTGTATAAGTCTTGCTTCTTGATGGTGGGCTTGGAAATGACACAGGAAGTGCAAGATATAATATATTTGTTGAAATCCTGTCGAAGTTTTGGCCAATAAATTTATTTTTGAAGAACAACCACAGTTTTCTCTACGCCAAAATGTCCTGCCACCTTAGTGTAGTGGGATTCTCAAATCAGCTTTGAACACTCACTTGTAGGGACATAGAGATGGACCAGGTGGCATAAGAGTCCATCCTGAATGTGAAAATTAGTGACATTTGTGCATGTACCCAAGAGTTGATATATGGTGGCGAAGTCTGGATCTTGTTGATAAAGTTGGGACCACTCAGATGCTTCATGTCCATAGGAATGGAGAATAATGGTGAGTGCAGCCACAGGAGGCCGATTGAGCCAGTCAAGGACACAATTAGAGATACATGTCTTATACTTGATGTTGAAATGGAACTATTGCAGGTTGGTGGACCACTTCTGATGGTGGTCATTCTACAATTTCCCTTTTGTTTGTATGAATTACATAGGCTTGTGATCAATGTGTATGATCGTCTCTTTCCCCATGATGTAATGTTTCCATTGACGACAGGCTTGTACAATGGAATACATTTCCTTGTCATAGGTGGGGAATTTCCATATAGTATCAGAGAGTGTCTCACTATGGTATGCCACTGGATGCCTGTGCTGAGTGAGAACTGCGCCCACAACATAGTCAGATGCATCAGTCTCAATATCTAAGGGTTGTTGCAGATCGGGAAAGGATATTACTGGAGCTGAGCACAAGAGATACTTAAGATCATTGAATGCTCGTTTTTTCTCCTTACCCCACACGAACATGGACCTGCCACTTCCCTTGGTCACCTAGCTGAGGGCCCATGCAATATGGGAGAATCCCAACACGAACCATCAGTAGAAGTTGGTTAGTCCCAAAAATCTCTGAAGCTCGGTCAGTGTGGTCGGGGCTGGCTAGTCACATTTGACTTGGATCTTAGAGGGATAAACATGTACCCCATGCTCATCAATAATTTATCCCAAGTATTGGACCATGTTCATGCTGAAAGAGCATTTTTCCAAGTTAGCATAAATCTCATGATGTTGTAGAGTTCTCAAAACTTGTTGAATATGCCGCATGTGCTCCTCCCACGTTTTGTTGAAGATGAGGATGTCATCCAAATATACTACCACAAAGAATTTAGTGAAGGGTTTCAATACATCATCCATCAACCTCATAAAAATGGTTGGTGCATTTGTTAAGCCAAAGGGCATGACTAGCCATTCGTAGAGACCTTCTTTAGACTTGAAGGTTTTCTTCCATACATAGATTGGTTCGATGGGAACCTGGTGGTAGCCATACTTTAGGTCCTTCTTGATGAAGAAATTTTCCCCCTTGAGTTGGTCAAGAAGGTCATTAATCTTGGGAATGGGGTAGCGGTTCTTGACTGTGATTTTGTTTAAGGATCTATAATCAATGCAAAGTTGCCAAGTCTTGTCCTTCTTTTGCACTAGTACAATCGGGATTCCGCAAGGGGAGGATTTGAGCTTGATGTGCCCCTTTTGAAGAAGCTCTTGGATATGACACCAGATTTCGTCATTCTCCATCAGTGAGCATTGATAGACTATTCCATTAGGTAGAGGCACGTTGGGGGTCAGATCAATTGGATGCTTGACTTGGCAGTGTGTTGGTACCCCTGTAGGTGAGGCGAATATGTCTTTGTATTCTTCCATGATCCCGTCCACTTTCTTCTGCTACAAAGAGAGGCGTTGTGTAGAGGCCACAGATGTGGCAACAACCTTTTTCTTACTATGAGAATGGATCACAAAGAAGACGAACTTCCCAGTCTGTAAAATGACCTTACTGCATTGCTTAGCAGAGATTAAAGAAATAACAGTAGGTGGCGCTACCTCTGGGATCTTGTACAATTGTATACCCAAAGTTATAATAACACTGCAGGGTCTAGAATTATATAGAACATGACGCTTCCACAAATATGGTTGTCCTAAAAGAACATCAAAAAATTCAAGGGGAGAAATATCACACAATACCTCATCTTTGAAAGGCTTGATGTCGTAGGGCAGATGACACTATTGGCTGACATGAATATCTCTTCCTTGGCGAAGCCAACCAATGGTGTAGGACTGCGGGTGTGGTGTCATTGGTAGGTCCAGCCACTTGACAAGCTCTGCTGAAATCAGGTTCTTCTGAATACCGTTGTTGACCATAAAATGAATCAAATCCCCCTTGACCCATGTTTGCGAGTGAAAGAGGCATTCCCCTTCCTCTGGTTCTTCTGGTTCTCTTGGCCAGAATTTGGTGGTAGCGATAGTGGAACTGGGTTTAGCATCGATAATCCACTTCCCTCCTTTAGGATTTGACTTGGAATCAAAATCATCCTTTGACTCGAAATCCTTTAGTTCGACCATGAGGGACTGCCTGGAGTGACATTCTTCGGTGTTGTGCCAAGGAATTTTGTGGTACTCACACTATTTTCTCGTGTCCTTCTTCGTCTTCTCATTTCCCTTCTTGTGTTGTGGCTTGGAATGGTTGTCCTAAGGGAGACCATCTTGACTTGGTCCCTTTCTATGTGGGTTGGGGCTGCCTTTTCCCTCCTTCAGCTGTGAGGGGTTTGTAGATCCAAACTCTCGTCGTTTCTGCTTAAATTTTTGCTCGATCTTGACAACGTATCTATAAGTTGTTCCCAATGAGGCGATGTCCAGGAACTCCATTTCTATTTGAATGTATCTATGCAAACAACCGTGGTATTTGAGCACCATATGATGCTCAAAGTCTTTGATACCCAATTTGGTGTATAGGGTATGGAAAATATTGGTGAAATATGGTATTGTCTGGTCCCTTTCTTGACGTAGGGTGGTCCATCTGGTGTACTAGTCCTCATGCTTCGAACATGGTAGTATTTTTATTTAATGGCATCTCAGAAGAAATCCCATGTAGGGTCCACCACAAACATTGTATATTCCTCCACGACCCTTTGCTCAGAGTAAGTATCCCACCGGTCTTTAACATGGGGAACGACCTTGAGGAGTTCAAAAGTGATATTTTCCCTATCGAAAAAATTGTGGACCGAAAAATATCCTTCAAGCAAATTCAACCATTTATCTACAACATCTGCATCTATCAATCCTTCAAATAATGGAATATCAAAATTTATTTGTACCTTGAAGGGGGTTGCATGGCCGCTTGCGAAGATACTTCTCCCGTGGGCAGTCGTTGAAGGATCTACGCGAAGTTGTCCATCGTTTCATTCCTTTGTTGCGTGAGGGCTTCCTCGAGCAACATTTTAATAATATATCCTACTCCATCATCTTTCTTTTCGTCCCCCATGTGCTATTTTCGGACTCGACATGACCGATCTTGTAATGGATCGATTGGTTTGAGTTCCAACTTCTTGTACCTAGATTTTGTCGGGGATATGCACGAAGAAAAATAAATGAAGAGAAGACTGCTATGATACCACTGATCCAGATTTAGGAGCGGAACAAACTTATTAACAAACTGAATACAATAAACACAGATATATGAAGAATAACAAAAATATCCAGTGAACAATATCTTCTATTAAATAATGAAATAGGATGAAACTGTAAAACTACATAACTGAAACACTTTCTCGAATGGTGGTAGCTATGTATGAGAAGAGATGTGTCTACTACATCCATCCATCTGAGAATAATGGATTACAATGAGGCTCCAAAGGAATTTTTGATATTACTCATGAATACCAAAACCTTAGACATCCAAAAAAATAACCCTAGAAGGTGAAACACCAAAACACATGTGGGCCCTATTAGCGCTGCCATTTTCTTTTCAGATTAGGGTTGGTCTTAATCAAGTCATGGCCTGTGTGTCAAGGCATGTAAGGTAAGGTACTTAACAATAAAGGGGTCGAATTTAGAAAGTGGTTGATTGTCCCTTGGAGTCGGGAAGGGATGTCAGAGTCAAAACATGTGTAAATAGTACGAGTATGTTCCCAAAGAGTCGGGTGCTATCAAAAAGGGAGTTTCTATGTGCCCAGGTCGAGGAAAGTTTTTAATAGAAGTCGCATCGGCAAGTGTAGTGACCATCATCAGCTCATTATGAAGGCTGTAAGAATGAAAAAATCATGATGTTCATATCACGTATGCCCTGCAACCCTTATCAGTTGTATTTTACAAGCACGGATGTGCTATGGAAAATTTGCAATGCCTTTTGAAACATCAAGTCGCCATGAATTCAATGTTCCTTGGCACGATTCCACCTCCCTCTTGATCTATTATAAATTCCAGATATTATGCATGCATTCTATTCACAAATTAGACTTATGCACTGTTTGTAGTTTTCTCTCGCAAGACTAGGTTGATCAGGACTACTGCCTTGGGCCCGTGCCTAATCCACCGTGCGCAACGAAAAAACGTGTTGCCCCATGGAAACCTCCCAAAACATAATGAAGGGCACACGAAGTGGTAGGAACGTCAGGCCTAAGCCCCAAAAGTTGATTTTGATCAACAAAGATCCAGAGGCCAGAGCGTCCTTTGAATAGTTCGGGTGCATGGCCTTTTGCAGGAAAATTAAAGGATTCAATATAAGATTAGCTTAGCAGTTCGCACTCAGTTTCGACAGATTCCGCAAGGTGATATCGGGTGTCATTTTTCAGGTAACCGGTGAAATTGTGTCAACCGTAACAAAGATCCCTCTAGGGGGTGAAAGATGGTTCAAAGGCATGCCTTTGGATGCATAATGCTATGAAGATTTCATCAAGTGAGATTGTTTAGGTGGGAAAATCGAGACAAGCATTCCGAGTAGATATTTGCAGGAATATTTCCAGAAACTGCTTGAAGTAATTAGGAGATATTTCACCTCTGAAGGGAGATTTGACATGATACATTTGAATCACATTATATTGTTGATGCACTTCACAGGAAAGAGGCCAATAAATCTTCCCTTTTTCTTGGACCGGAACCTCTGAGAGATGGTGGACAACCCCCAGGATGAAGTGGATAAATCGGAAAGGAAAATCTCTCACATCTCTCTGATTAAACTTCTTGTGGTGGAGGAATTAAGATGGTTGGGAAGCAACTAGGATTCGTTCTTGCTCACAGTAGGCATCCCCAAGGATCCAAAAGGGGATTTCCCTCTACACGCAGAAAGGGTAATATCACACCATGCGAAGGTTGTGTTGGAAAAGGCTACGTAGGAAGGAAAGACGTTGAAAGCCCTGCCCTCCAAACATAAAATACCCCGGAGAAGGGGTAGGCCAAATAATAACAAGGAATATGGAGAAACCTGCATCCTAAGCGAACCATGCGCAAGGTCAGCTACCGAGGAATTACTTATGCACGCGATTCGGCTAGAACCTATCGGAGGAACAAGTTGAGAAAACCAGAGCAGGACAAGGAGGATAGGTTCCGGAGGTGCAGATGTTCAAGACTCATCTCAGCAGTTGAATAAAGAACAACTCTCTATCGCTGAGCTTTACTAGGAAAACAGGGAACTAAGACGACAGCTAGTAGCGAAAACCCTTGAAGTGCCAGCATCTCAAGGCCATGAAGGAAACACAATGTGGCCCAAGAGACAACTCAGAGAGGCACATGATACAATTGTATAGCTATGTGAGACACAAAGGTTGTCAAAGGAAATGAATACAAAGCATTTTAGAGAATGTGAAGCGGCCAAGGAGAAAGTTTGTGCAGCACTGGCCAACATGTAGAAGAAGCATGATTAACCGAGTGCATTCTTTTATTCTCAAAAAGAGCACGGATATTGATAGTTTTAAAGGAGGCTTCACCCTTAGATGGTTTTGTCATTTTGGTAACAGCCACAACATTCAGAAGTCACTCGCCATGCACACACCCTAGCAAATGAGCGCAAGACAAAAATCAAGTTCGTTACAGTGGATGGCGAGAGTCTGACAGAATACTTGAGCATTCATATATCTTGTCGAAGGAAGGAATTGACACATAATTCTCCCCATGACGATACTTTGTTGATAACTGAATCCTTGTGGAAAAATACAAGCAGTTATGATGCGACCAGATGCAGTTGTTTTCTATTTTTGGAAAGACGGAATGCGAAAAGTCATTTAACATAGAACAATCATTTTCCTGAATTCTAGGGAAATTAGCTAGAGAGCAGGGTAGCCCAAGAGGTGCCCTTTCCTATATATTTTATCTTCTCGATGTAATCTAGGTTGGTTGGAAAACAAGTGTAGATAGAGACTATTGAATGTAGTTTGAGCTCGATCGAAATTTAATTGAAAAGTCCTGAAGCTTTGATGAAAAGATTATAATTGTAGAAGTTGGATGTATTTTTTCCTTTATTTGCGTACGTACTTCATGTATTCTTTATTCATATCTATTTATATCTAACTAGGAATGTAATTTCGAACCTGGGATTCACTGTGCAATGCCCTGGGATTCGCACCATTTAGAAAAACCATTTTCCTCTAAGTTAACTCCGAATTCATCCTCAATAGTGCTTTGAGTTTCTTCTTGTGTTTTCCCCCCCTCGCCACACACAACAATTTTAAACTGAATATTGTTGTTTGCTTAGCCTTTATCCTCTCAAGTTCAGTCACTAATTCATTTGTTTCTATCATTTTCTTGAATCGAATCCATAGCTTGAGGTCTTACTTTATTTCTCCAATTGAACCAAAACTTATCATTCAAAGGTATTAAATCTAGCCAACAACTTAAAGCCATATCCTACATTGAGACAGTGTCTCCCGGGAGAGCCCTCTCCATGTTCGAAAGGCTAGTTTTGGGTCTCAAAGTTGGTTTGTAGGTTGCCTCTATCATCCGTTTCTCAGCCAAACGAAGTTTACAGAGCCCTAACATTCTGGTGGCGTTGTCGGGGAACGGAATTGAATAAATTTTTCCCTGGGAGAATGACTAAAGTTATAGTTTTGACCTCTGAGGGTAATAGAGGGAAAACATATATATTGGCTGAAAGCTTTACCTTGACGAATCTAGTGAAAAATACTAGTAGCACAATGTAGCACGATTTGGGAACCCTAGCTTCGAAGACAATCTATACCGGAGTGAATCTTGACACAAACCTTGTAGAACCTATGTGCAACCCCAAAAAACTTCTACACAAGAATAGGGAGCAAGCACCAGACCCATTCGATTACCTGGACAGAAGCATGTCCCTACCCAAAGACGGCACACAGAGCATGGAAGACCTTGATTTTGATGCCTTGTTTGAGCAAACCTTGTTTAGGTCTAAGTTGAAGACCAGTTTGGATGATATAGTTTTCGACCAGAAGAGGGTCCAAGATTTGATACCTAAAAACATCCCCCAAATCCCTAACCCTCCTAGATCCATGGCCACCAGATTCAACCCCCTCATTCTTCCAACCCAACTGCATGATTTACCTCAAAATTATAGCCAGAGGATCAAGCTCTATGATGTCGAAGGGAACGTTTCAGCCCAAAAGCATCTAGATTGGTTCAATGATTTTTTCTACCTAGAGGAGGTAGACTACGCAAACGCAAAAATGATATTGTTCGCGCAGATTCTTTTAGGGGATGTAAGGAAGTGGTTCAAATCCCTTCCACCAACAAGCATTCGAGACTTCGCCGCATTCAAAACATCTTTCATCACTAGATGGGGATACAAGAAGAACCCTTTGCAGCTACTGGCGTAGTATAATAACACGAAGAGGGCATCAGAGGAGATGGTGCAAGAATTCTCAGCCCCTTTCATGAGGGTGCATAACTCAATTCCTGCAGAGGTCCAACAACGTCCCAGGGCTTCATAGTTGTAACTTGCAATACGCTGATTCCTTCGACAACGATTTCGCTTTGCTGCTAAGAGAGAGGAGATCAAAAAACCTAGATGCCATGATGAACGATGCAGTCAAGGTCGAAGTAAATCTAATGGCATCAGGGAAGATCAAACAAGTATTCAACAGGGGTGATAAGAAACACCAAGTGGATGCACAACCATCGACTTCAAGGTCCTCGGATGAAAAATTCGACTTAATGATGAAGACCATGGAGAAACTAATGGAAAGAATGTTCGTGGGAAATAGACCCACTGCTCGAGAACATCATGACCCCCAACCCAGGAATCAGAACCTTGGAAGGGGTCAAGTCCCTCAGATCAGACAGAGGGAGCAAAGAAAACAGGGCGACCAAAAGACAAGGCCTCTCTTCCAAAACAATTACACAGACGAGGATTTCGATTAGATGTTCGAAGACCAAATGCATTGTTGCGATGACAAGAACCCGTGCATGTTTTTGAAAAAGGGAGAACATGATTAGTACATGAGCGAAAATGAATATATGATGCTTGAGACAGATGACGCACTATCCTGGGAAATAGAAGAGTTCATGAAAGTTTATCGGGATGCCATCATGCAGTTTTAGAGGAAATACAACCTCAAGAGCAAGGAGGCACCTACCGAACCTCAGCAGACAAATCCCATAAGGAAAAATTCGGCAGACACCCCGTCCATGAGTTGACCAAATCTAGACAACCCGACCAAGGATGCAACTTAAAAGGTGAAGTCAAAGGAGGAGGCCCCAAGGAAAGCGTTGGAAACAAGCCGGTAAGTGTGTGGAAAATAGGTAGAGAAAGTTTGTCCCCCCTTTAACTTTGACCATGAAATGGCCAAGTTCGGAATCTTTATCCCTTTTAACAAACTTATCAGAAAGGGTGAATATTGGGAGAAGATTATTAAAATGCTTAGAATGGGACAAACTCCCGACACTTTGAACATCCAAGACGATCATCCTGCCATTTTGTTTGATCCGCACATAGAGGAGACAAGTGATACCAAGGATGTTCCCCCATTCTATTTCAGTCTTAAAGTCCACGACATGACCCTTCATAACACCATGCTGGACTCTTGTGCGTCACACAAACTCATGCCAGAGGCGATCATGGACAAGTTGGGTTTGAACATCACCAGGCCCTATAAGGACCTTTTTTCTTTTGATTCAAGGAAAGTCAAGTGCTTGGGTCTCATCAAAGAATTAATCGTTTCACTAGCCCAAATTCCTTCGAAGAATATGGTTATGGATGTGGTCTTGGTAGGCATACCCCCTAAGTTTGGCATGTTGTTATCCAGGTTGTGGGTTGCAAAGTTAAAGGGGACTCTGCAAGTGGACATGTCATACACCACCATTCCTATCTTTGGCTAGGATAGACAGCTGTATAGAGAAGTGTTGCTGAAATACATGGTAAGCAGTAAGACACAGTTGAATAACCATCCTATCTACTCTGTCGACACTGAGGTCAGTTCCTCCATATTCTACAATGATCTTAGTTTTGAAGAGGAAGAACCGATGACCGTCATGACCATCGAAAATGAATCTGCGCTATGAGCAGTAGAGTGCATTAACCCGAGAAGCCATGCAGAGGATGAGATGTGGAACATGAGTGTCGACGGTGTTGTCAACAAATAAGGGGTAGGGGCTGGCGTATGGATAACCCTACCCAAGGTGGGCACAAAACTCTACTCGTAAAATATTGCCTTTGACTGTACAAACAACATGGCTGAGTATGAGGTGTTGATTTTGAGCCTGAAGGTTTTGAAAGAATTAGGTGCAAAGAGGATAGTAGTGCGTGGGGACTCTGAACTGGTTATAAACCAGGTGAAAGGAATATATCAATCCAAACACCCCAAACTGAGGGCGTATGGAAACCTAGTGCTAGACCTCCTCGAAGAATTCTCGTAATATAATCTATCGACGATCCTGAGGGGGAAGAATCAAATCGTTGATGCATTGGATACCTCGGCCTCGGTTTTCAAAATTCCTATCTTTCCCAACAGAAAATATGAGATCGAATTCAAACACAGGTCATCAGTGCATGATAATATCAAATATTGGCAAGTGTTTGAGGATGAAAAACAAGTTGAGAGATTCCTGCAAATGAGTGATGAGTTTGCTAACGTAAACATTGATGATGAGTGTTGTTGTGATGAAGATGAGAGTGCATATGTGCGCAATGATGACAACCCTTTCCAGAACTAGATAACGGGAAGGGACATATTATAGTTGAAAAATAATATCATCCCAAAGGGGTTAGTTCCGCTAGAAAATTTGTTTGACGAAAACGACGTGGATAGAAATCGCAAGATCATTGTGAATGATTAGGATGTTGAATATTGCAACATTGGGACTAAGGAGAACCAAAAAAAATCAAATTATCGAAAAATCTCAGTCCAGAATGTCAAGCAAGGCTACATCAAACTCATGAAGGATTTCCCTGATGTTTTCTCTTGAAGTTATGACGACTTGAAGGTGTATGACACTAAAGTGATTCAACACGCCATCCCTTTCAAAGAAGACCAGAGGCCTTTCAAATAGAAGTTGAGACGGATAAACCCCCTGCTGTTGTCGTTGATCAGGAAGGAGGTAAAGAAACTCTTTGAAGATAAAATTATCGTTTCTTTAAGGTTTTTGAAATGGGTGGCCAATTTGGTACCTGTAAGAAAAAAGAGTGGCGAAATAAGATTGTGTGTGGATTTTCGAAACTTAAACAAAAGGTCTCTTAAGGACCACTACCTGCTCCGTAAAATGGACTATATTCTACAAAAGGTGGTAGGGTCCCAGAAGATGTCCATGCTAGACAATTTTTCGAGTTATAATCGAATCATGGTCCACCCAGATTACAGAGAAAATATGACTTTTACGACACCATGGGGAATGTTCATGTATGCCAACATGCCTTTCAGCCCGATGAACGTCAGAGCTACCTTCCAGAGGGAAATGGACATAGAATTTGTTGATGAAAAGGAAAAATTTATTGTGATCTATCTGGATGACATCAAAGTATATTCTGACTCCAACGAGCAACACCTCTGGCATCTAAAGAAAGTTTTCCAGAAGTGCAGGAAATTCGACATATCATCAAATCCAAAAAAATCACATTTTGGAATGCAAGAAGGGAAGATGTTGGGGCACATCATCTCGAAGTTGGGAATTGAGATAGACCCCAGTAGGGTTGAAGGGATCCTGAAAAATCATCACTCCGTGTAGTAAAAAGGAAGTGTAATCCTTCCTGGGAAAAGTGAATTTCTTGAGAAGATTCATTCTGAACCTGGCAAAAATTATAAAACATATCACCTGCATGCTTAAAAAGGGAAATGAGATCCATTGGAACCTGAAAGCCAAGAAATAATTTGAAGATATCAAAGTAGCACTGACTAAATCTCCCATGTTGGTCAACCTAGATTTCACAAAGGACTTCATTTTGTTCTCATTCACCTCGGAGCATACAATTGCTGGCATGTTGTTATAGAAAGACAATCAGAACTTTGAGAAGCTTATAGCTTATTTCAGCAGGACACTCAGGGATTCTCCACTAAGGTACGACATTATGGAGAAACAAGCATATGCCTTGGTAAAATTCCTAAAGGAGTTCAAAACGTACATATTACACTCCCACGTTATCGCTTAAGTGTCCAACAAATCAGTCAAGGATATCTTGAATCCTCTTGACCCTCAGGGAAGGAGAGGTAAGTGGATAGCGACCATGCTGGAGTATGACCTCAAAATCAATCCCATGAAGCTGATTAAGGGTTAGGGCCTTGCCAAGATGATGGTGTAGCCAGACTGTGATGTTTTGGGAATGAACTTCATCGTTGAACTTCATCATTGATCTGTCAGAGAATCCTCAGGAAGAAGCAACTGCACAGGTGTCTCAGGAGTTCATCGAATCATCATGGTATACATACATCATCTACATGTTGATAAATCTGCAAGCCCCTCCAGGTTTAAGCAAGACCAAGGCCATATTTTTAAATCTGAAAGCGGTTAAGTTCTGCACCCTGGATAGTTCACTATACTAGAAATATTTTGGAGGGATATTTCTTAGTTGTTTGCTGGAAAACGACGCGAAACAAGATATCAAATATTTTCAAAAAGGTGACTGTGGAGGACACCACTACTAGAAAACCACTGCGCAAAAAATATTAAGAGCGGGTTACTATTGGCCTACCATTTTTGCAGGCGTATACAAAGAATTTTTCGGTTTCCACGAGTGTCATATTTTCGATGGAAGACGAAAGATGCAGCCCATGCCACTAAAGCCAATCTCAGTTGAGGCACCTTTCATGCAGTGGGGTTTGGATTTCATAGGGGAAATAAATATGCCATCCTCGGTGCAACATAGATCGATACTCACGGCCACATATTACTTCAAAAAATGGATAGAAGCAATCCCCACAAAGCAGACTACTGATGCAGTCATCATCCAATTTTTGGAGACAAACATCCTATCGAGATTTGGATGCCCTATCAAGATCATAACAGATAACACAGTTGCATTCAAGTCCAAGAAGATGGAGAAGTTCTGTCAAGATTACAATATAACCTTGGGTAATTCTACAATATACTACCCATAAGGAAATGGGTTAGCATAATCATCGAATAAAATCCCGACTAGGATCATCAAAAGACTCCTGCAAGACAACAAGAAGCCCTGACATAAAAATCTTATATATGGGTTGTGGGTGGATAAGGTTACCATCAAGAAGTCCATCTTGACGTCACCATTCCAGATTGTATACAACGCAGACGCAATTTTCCCCATTTCACTGGGGTTGCTCGTTCAAAAATTGTTGCAAGCATAAGAGGCCGAGCTAGATGACACGCAGAGGAGAATAAATCAGCTGATTCACACACAGTAGATGAGGAAATAGGTGTACAATCGATCACAACTCCACCAGGAGAGGATGAAGAAAACCTTTGACCATCACTCTAAACAAGATGAGTTTTAGTTGGGGGATCTAGTGCTAAAATGGGACGCAAGAAATGAAGAGAAAGGAAAGCACAGAAAATTCGATAACCTTTGGACTGGCCCATTCAAAATCGACACATATCGCAGAAATAATGCTTATTTTATGGAAGAACTAAATGGAGAGTGCATTGGTTGGGGGCCTATAAACGGCAGGTTCCTCAAACACTATCTGGTGAAATAAAGTCCGTTTAAGTCACATGTCATTGTAAATAGTCATTTTATTTTTGTTTCGAGTCACTATGTCAACAAAAAATTGAAGCAGGAAGTGAAGGCCCAGAGTTTATGTTGAATCTTTTAGAAATTGCATCGATAGGTTTAGGTTGTGTTTTGTTTTCATATTTCAGTGTCTAAAATTCGAATAAGGCCCAATGGTCAGGAACCTTGTCTACTGTTCTTTTCTACCTCGCTAGGAGGATAACATCCCCGTTGGAGCCAGTTGTCAGCACCTCCATTTTTATTTTCAGATTAGGTTCAATCTTAGTCGATTCATGGCTTGTGTGTCAAGGCATGTGAGGTCATGTACTTAACAACAAAGGGGTCGAAGTCAACAAGTGGCTGATTATCCCTTGGTGTCAGGAAGGGATGTTAGAGTCAAAACATGTATAAATAGTACGCATCTATTCCCAAAGAGTTGGGTCCTGTAAAAAAGAGAGTTTCTACGTGCCCTGGGTTGAGGCAAGTTGTTAATAGAATTCACTTTGGAAAGTGAAATGACCATCATAAGCTCATTATGAAGGCTGGAAGAATGAAAAAATCACGACATTCATATTATGTATACCTTGCATCCCTTATCAGTTGTATTTTACAAGCGCAGATGTGTTATGGAAAATCTGCAGTGTGTTTTGAAACATCCATTCGCCATGAATTCAATGTTACTTGGCACAATTCCACCCCTCACCTACTCTGTTATAAATTCCATATGTTCTACACACATTATATTCGCAAATCAGGCTTATGCACTATTTGTAGTTTTCTCTCGCAAGACCAGGTTGATCAGGACTACTGCCTTGGGCTTGTGCCTAGTTCACCGTGCATAGGGAAAATATGTGTCGCACCATGGTGACCTCCCAAAACATAAGGAAGGGCATGAGAAATGGAAGGAACGTCAGGCCTGAGCCCCAAAAATTTATTTTGATCAATGAAGATCCAAAGGTTAGAGTGTCCTTTGAACAGTTCAGGTGCATGGCCTTTTATAGGAAAATTAAAGGATTCAATATCAGATTAGTCAAGTAGTTCACACTTAGTTTTGACAGATTCCACATGGTGATCTCTGGTGTCGTTTTTCAGGTAATAGAGGAAATTGTGTCAACTGCAATAGAGATCCCTCTGTGTGGTGAAAGATGGTTCAAAGGCATGCCTTTGGACACGCAGTGCTATGAAGATTTCATCAGGCGAGATTGTTTAGGTGGGAAAATCGAGACGGACATTCCGAGTAGATATTTGCAGGAACCTTTCTGGAAAATGCTTGAAGTAATTAGGAGATATTTCTCCTGTGAAGGGAGATTCGACAGGATACATTTGCACCAATTTAGATTGTTGATGCACTTCACAAGAAAGAGGCCATTAAATCTACCCTTTTTCTTACACCATAAGCTCTGAGAGATGGCAAACAATGCCCAGGCTGAAGTGGATAAATAAAAAAGGAAACTCTCTCATGTCTCTCTGATTAAACTACTTGTGGTGGAGGAATTAAGAGGATTGGGAAGCGACTAGGATTCGTATTTCTCACAGCAGGCATCCCCAAGGATATAAAAGGGGATTTCCCTCTACGCGCGGAAAGGGTAATATCACACCACATGGAGGTTGTGTTGGAAAAGGCTACACAGGAAGGAAATACATCAAAATCGCTTCACTCCCAACAGAAAATACCCTGGAGAAGGGGAAGGCCAAAGAAGAACGAGGAAGCTAGAGAAACCCATGTCTTGAGCGAACCACGTGCAAGGTTAGCTGCTGAACAATTACTTATGCATGTTATTCGGCTAGTACCTGTCAGAGGAACAAGTCAGGAAAACTAGTGTAGGACGAGGAGGACAGGTGTCAGAGGCGCATATGTTCAAGAATCGTCTCAGCAACTGAAGCAAGTGGAACTCACTATCGTCGATCTTTACCAGGAAAATAGGGAACTAAGATGATAGCTAGCAGAGAAAACCCTTGAAGTATCAACATAGCAAGGCTGCGAAGGAAACATGACGTGGCTTAAGAGACAACTCAGAGAGGTGCAGGATACAATCGTACAGTTGCACGAGACACAGAGGTTGTCAGAGGAAATGAATGCAAAGCATTTCAGAGAATGTGAAGCAGCCAAGGAGAAAGTCTATGCAGCTCTGGTCAGCGTGTAGAAAAAACATGATTAACTAAGCGCATTCTTGTAATCTCACACATAGCGTAGATCTTGACAGTTTTGGAGGCTTCTCCCTTAGACAGTTTTGTCGTTTTGGTAACAACCACTTGCCATGCACACACCCCAACAAACGAGCATGTGACAGAAATCAAGGCCGTTTCAGTGGATGGCGGGATTCTGACAGAATACTTGAGCGTTCAAATATCTTGTCAAAGGAAGGCATTGACACATCATTCTCCCCATAACAAGATTTTGTTGATAACCGAATCCTCGTGGCAGAATACAAGAAATTATGATGTGACTAGATGTAGTTGTTTTCTATTTTTGGAAAGGTGGTATGTGAAGAATCATTTAACGTAGAACAATCATTTTCCTGAATTCTAGGGACAGTATCTAGAGAGCAGGGTATCCCAAGAGACGCCCTTGCCTATATATTTTATCTTCTAGATGTAAGCTAGGTTGGTTGGAAAACTAGTGTAGACAGAGATTATTGAATGTAGTTTGAGATCGATCGAAATTTAATGCAAAAGTTCTGAAGCTTTGATGAAAAGATTCTAATTGTAGCAGTTGGATGTATTGTTTCCTTTATTTGCGTATGTACTTCCTTTATTATTTATTCATATCTATTTTTGTCTAAATAGGAATGTAATTTCGAACATGGGATTCGTTGCGCAGTGCCCTAGGATTCACGCCATTTAGAAAAATTGTTTTCCTCTAAGTTAACTCTGAATTCATCCTCAACGGTGCTCTGAGTTGCTTCTTGTGTTTTTCCCCCCTCGCCACACACAACACTTTTAAACTGAAGACTATTTCTCGCTTAGCCTTTATCCTCTCAAGTTCAGTCACCGAGTCATTTGTTTCTATCATTTTCTTGCATCGACTCCAAATCCCAAGGTCTTACTTTCTTTCACCAATGGAACCAAAACTTATCATTCTAAGGTATTAAATCTAGCCAAAAACTTAAATCCATATCCTGCGCTAAGACAATGTCTCCCGAGAGAGCCCTCTCTAGGTCCGAAAGGCTTGTTTCGGGTCTCAAAGTTGGTTTGTAGGTTGCCTCTTTCATTCATTTCTCATCCAAATGAAGTTTACAGAGCGCTAATAGGCCCTATGGGTATAGTTGGTGTAATTTAGTACCTCAACTTCCAAGGTTTGTAACTTTTGCATACAACCTCTATTTTAGGCGCGTGATAGCCCATTGGAAAGATCTTTTAGAGAACTACACATTCCACCATCAAACTCTGACTCCATATATAGTTTGACTATGGTGAGCCAAAAAAACAATGTTTAGGGACCCAAAACAACCGTGGAAGTACAAAAAGATGTGATGACATGAAAAGATACAAAATAAGCTAGTTGGATTAGGCAAGAGGCCACCCATATCCACCTGGAGGATGTGTGGGGCTTCAAACAACCCTAGAAGTGTAGAAGTCACAATTACAAAGAAGGACACAAGAACATGCTGAACAAAAGCGGGCATGAGGAGCTAGTTGGAATAGGTGGGTGGCCACCAATATCCACCTGAATCATCATCAACCCTCCCATACTTAAGCTTGACAAGTCACATAGTGTATTTTAGCTATTAATTATTTGATATGGTGATCCTTCATGCACATGCTTAGATGGATTATTTATTTGTTGGATTCACTTATCATGATGTTATGGCTTGATATCCTTGGAGGGTATTTTCATTTGTCTTTGCAGGACCTAGTTGGTGGACAATTTTGGGAGAATAAGCCTAGCTTGGGCTTCCATGGGGATAAAATCCCACAGGTTGGATGTCAGGGGCCTATATGTTGGATGAGAGATATAAAACTTGGAAGGCCTCAAATATGACTTGGACAACATAGCCTATCCCCCACATGCCAAATGTTTTTCCCAGGAGAGGAAAATAATCACTTCTAGAGACATGACATCACCTAGGGGGGTTAGGGCTTGGTGGTGAGGTGCCACTCATTTACACATGAAAGTTTGAGGAGGAGAAGGGTATTCACCATGTATGAGTTCCTATATTCTTGACACATGGAATTTGGAGGCCCATACATGCTTCTCCAACACCAATGACTTCCTCAAAGTGGAAAAACGTCCCCTAAAGGGGTGACATCCTCCTAAATTAGGGGTTAGTTTGTGAAAAAATGAAATTTTAAGTGAAGTTTTTAATATTATTTTGTTAAGGGGGAAATATTAGGACTGTTGACCCCTAATCTTGTGTTTTACTCCTTAATTTGTGGACAAGCTATGTTACTAAGCTAAATTTTGTATAAATAGAGATCATAAGATTTCATTTTAATCATAAATCTCACTCTTGTAAGAGACCTGGTCTGAAATTTTCGGCCCCCTTGGCTCGTTTATCTCTTTTCACTTGTTTTATGGATATTTTATGAATGGTTGATGGAGGAAGGCCTAGCGCTAGCTTTTGGATGATGCTTTCTATCTCTTGTGGTGAATTGTCTTAGCATTTCTCTTGATCTTGGTATGTTTTTTATTCTCTTGCTATCATTTTATTCAAGTGAAGTATTGTTATGCTAAGATCTAGGTGGGAATTATAAGGGAATACACCCCCACCATAGCCTTCATCATTTTTTTTCTTCATCTCATTGATTAAGGGTTTGCTAAGAGAAGTATAAGGGCATACACCCTCTTAGCTTAAACCCTAGCTTAGAGAAACTTGCCTTGGGGAGTAAAAGGGCCTACACCCCCAAGGAGGTAGATTCTCTAAGCTCCTTGTGACTCCATTAACCCAATATTAAAGTAAATAGTCATTGATTTATTGCATTGGAGAAATAAAATATTGCATTGGGAAATGTGATTTTCGGTCATTTTTACTTCTTGCAAAGTGGATTGTTTTCCTCGTTCCTTGGGCATCTCATAGCCACTAGGGAATCCCCATATAGGGGGTACTTATTGATTCTATTCCAAAATTTAATCTTCATCCATTAGGGCTGCATAAACCCTAACTTACTTGCTTTAATAACTCTCTTATCAACCATTGGTTTTTGCTCAAAGCTTGCACATTTACTCTCCTTGTCCTAGTGCACTTTTTGGAAAAGTTTAAGGAGATTTTAGTGGCTGATTTTCTTGCTGTAATAAATTGAATGTTACATCCATAAGGATGATATAATCTTTTGCAGACAAGTGTTTACAACAACCTTATCTTTTATGCTAAGAGTATTGGTTTTTCATCTTGGGTTTAGCTAGTCATTTACTAGTTTTTCTCTTGCATTTTCTACTTGATATTTAGCATTTGTTGAGCAGATCATAGTACCTTTTTCTTTCTGATATATACTATTATATATTGCTGCAAATTAGGGACATAAAGCTTAAGTTTCTGATCCAACTAACATATACTATTGCAAAGTGTCTTTTCTTGTGTCTTGGGTAGGTACAATCATCTAGAGAAGTGTTATACCTATGGGGAAACAATTACTTGAATTGCAAGGCATCTATTTCCACCTCTCAATCCACTTATACTTGAACTATAGGGGCTTCATTTCCATCCATATCCATATCCATCTCCATCTCAATCCTCCTAGGGTCACCGGGATTGTCTCCCTAGAGTTACCTAGTCACCCTTGAAGTGCGGGACCTACATCGAAGTGGCATTGGGTGTATGATTCCTAAGTTGTAACACTTATTTTGTGGTTGGGTCGGGATTTTCCTAACCTACAACTTGCGCTATAAAAATCCATATTAAATAAAAAAGTAAATATAACTATTCTTGTTGTGCACAAAAACAACTAATTACATACAACAACATTCAACTACACAAATGGATATTCATATGCATCATTCTGCTCACAACAAGCATAATAACCAAAATATCTCAGAGTAAATTGCACAACAACTATATCAACATTTAACATGAATAAACACAACATATAAGAACACTTGTCTTATAAAATCATGTGACCTTCTATAGAGGACGAACGTTCCTCCCAACCATAGGATTTTTGTTTCATATCTCAACAACAAGCCACCCCCAAGATGGGGCTCTCAATCCACAAGAGATGATGGTACCTAAGGTTGGATAATGCCCCCCTCTCAATAAAAAATTCTCACAACAAATTACAGTTCACTATCTCTCTTCCCCTCAACCTACACAACCCAAAGGATAGAATCCCCCTTCACTAATCAAATTCCCTCAGGCATTTCCACTCCCCTCCAAGGCTTCCAACACATGATGGAAATGATTTCTACTCATTGGGACCTTAGGAATTCTACAACTACAACACAAATTCGCCCAAAAACAAAAAGTGTCCTTCCTTGGCGAATCTCGAACAACACGTTACTCCTAGGCACACAACCTCTTTCTCCACAAATGTTTAGCTCCCAAAAAATACCAAATAATTTTTATCTCGTGCAAGAGTAAATATGTAACCTAAATTAGACCTCATATTGTCCAAACAAACTGAAAAGTATGAATCAACATAACCATAGACTATATCATTACAACCATCAAAGTTGATGCAACAATTTCTTGTGCCTCTTAGATACCAAAGCAACCATTTCATTGTTTCCCAATGTTCTCTACCTAGATATTCCATGTATCTACTCACAACACCAAATGCATGTGAAATATCTGGTCTAGTACATACCATCGCATACAATAAACATCCTGCTACATTTTCATAAGGTACACTAGACATATAATCCTTTTCTTCTTTACTACTAGGATATAATTATGAAGAAAGCTTAAAATGTGAAGCCAAAGGGACATTAACATGTTTCACAACATTCATATCTAAATTTAAGAGTATTATCTCCACATACTTATGTTTTGATAATCAAAACTTTCCATTTTTCTTCTCTCTGTGTATTTCCATGCCAAATATTTGTTTTGTTTCTCCTAGATCCTTCATATCAAAATTCCTAGCCAAGTGAGATTTTAACTTGTTGATCTCAACCATTATTTTTCTTGCAACAAGCATATTTTCAACATATATAACCAAGACAATGAATATTCCATTGAAAATTTTGAAGTGAACATAATGATCATACTCCTAGTAAAATTTTGGCTCATCATGAAGGAATCAAACTTCTTGTACCATTTCCTCAGAGACTACTTCAGGCCATATAGTGTCTTCCTTAGCTTGGAAACAAATCTTCTCTTGTGATCTTAAACAAAACCTTTTGGATGTTCCATATATATCTCCTCCACATATCCATGGAAAAAATATGTTTTAACATCTAACCACTCCAACTCAATATCAGGTAAAGAAACTAGTGCTAACATATCACAAATAGAAACAAGTTGAACAACTGGTGAAAATATTTCATGGAAATCAATACCCTCCATTTGACAATACCCTTTTGCAACAAGTCTGTATGTGTATCTTTCATTTCTACCATGAACACTCTTCTTCAATTTGTATACCCACTTGCACCTAACTACTCTTTTGTCCTTAGGGAGTTCTAAGAGGTTCCATGTTTTGTTCTTCGCCAGGGCATCCATTTCTTCTTCCATCACTATTTTCCAATTGGAACTTTCAACGTCATTCATTTATTTTTGATAACAAGAAGGTCCCCCATCATTAGTAATCAATGCAACAGATGAAACATAATCTTCATACCTCTTGGGAGGATTTTTGTCTCACGCAGATCTCCATAGGGCCGGTTGTGGTGTTTCTGCATATTCTTCTTCTTCAGAAGCTTCTTCTTGTTCCCTTGTTTCTCTAGATGGTTGAGTCTCCGACTGAATTTCTTGATGTTGTGGTACGTGTTCCTTTTTTACTTCAACTTCCACAACATCTAATTTTTATGAGAGGATATGCATCAAACATTACATCTTTGCTAATGATGATTTTGTGGGAAATAGGATCTCACGATCTATATCCATTAACTACATAATCATAACCAACAAAAATGTTCTTCTTTGACCTAGAGTCTAACTTTGAACGTTGGGTTTTAGCAATAAGGGAACAAAAATCACAACCAAATATTTTCAAATTTAGTAATCACAAAGGTGACATGTCCATACCTCTTCAAGAATTTTACAATCTATTGCAATTGATGGTGATCGATTTACCAAATAACAAGTAGTAGTGATTTCTTTTTCCCACAACTCTTGTTTCAAATTGACATTACTAAGTATGCTCCTTGATCTTTCTAGAATAGTTATGTTTACGTGTTCTACCATGTCATTTTGTTGAGGAGTGTATAACATGGTTTTATGCCTTCTGATCCCAACTACCTTGCAATATTTATCAAATTCCAAGGATGTGAACTCGCCTCCATTATTTGTTCTCAAACACTTGATTTCCCCATTGGTTCCCTTTTCAACCAAAAATCTAAATTGTTTAAATACATTAAATACATCAACTTTTCTCTTTACGCCATAGACCCACACCTTTCTAGAGTAATCATCTATAAATGTTACAAAATATGATGATCATCCAAAAAAACTGGAGGGGATGGCCCCCACATATCTAAATGAATATAATCAAGAACACCTTTGCTTATATGACTGTTTGTTTTAAACTTTTGTTTACACTGCTTCCCAAAAACACAATGTTTCCATAAATTCAAATTCAAGGATTTGAAATCTAGAAGTAACTTGTAGTTTATCAATACCTTTATCCCTTTCTCGCTCACATGACCCGGTCATTGATGCCATAAATGAGTAGGTTTGTTTGCTTCCTTTGATGCCACCACTTATTCAATTACTTGAGTGCATCCTTCCAATTTGTAAAGGTTTCCAATCTTCGTAGCCTTCATAACCACCAAGATGCCCTTGGACACTTTCAATTCTCCACGTTGACCTATAAACATGTAACCTCCAAAATCCTAAACTCCCAAAAAAATTAAGTTCTTTTTAAGTTCAAGTACATGTCTAACCACTGTCAGTGTTCTAGCAATACCGTCAAACATTTTAATTTTAATGCTCCCAACCCCAAAAATATTACAACCAACATTGTTTCCCATGAGAACAATACCACCATCAAAAACTTGATAAGATGAAAACTAAGTCCTATGTGGACACATGTGATGTGAAGCACCAGAATATCTTTTGGGGAAAATACACTATAGTAGTGGGCTATATTGTAGCGTATCAATGACCGTACATAAACAAATTCCCAAGTAGAACATGCAACAAACATATAATAATTGATTTCAAAATAAATAACTAACTATTGAGAGGAAGAGAAAGATTGACTCACTCAAATTCCTAACTAACTAACGATTGATGTCGTTCCTAATTGTCATAGTCTCTTCACTCTTTTCCAACAACTTCTCTGCAACTTGCAAGAACCTTGAAGATATAAGACTACACAAAGAAGTAATTATACTAATTTAACTACATGTTAGTCTAATGAAATATAAGAGTAAAATTTCAGCAACTAGAGTTTTACGAAATATATATGAAAAGATTGAAAACAAAAGGTTACAAATACAACATATTTCAAAGGAAATAGTTTCTATTTTTATTTAGTAGTTGAGGTGGTTACAAATTTATACATGTCTTGCATGGTGCTTCCTTATCAAGCAAGATCCTGGGTTCCTCCACCCTTTCTTCTGTTATACAAGATGGTATTGACTCCAGATCCACCATAGGCCCAAACAAAATATAAGGGGAAACTCTTGGAAAGAAAGATTGGTGATAAAAAAGGGGATAGAAAGAAGGGTTTCCAGGTCAAACCAGTAGCAACATGAATGTGTAAGGGTTTACATACTTTGTAGGGTTAGACAAACATAGGTTTTCTTAATGTGTGCAAAGAACCATTACTTGTCATTACCTTTCTCCTTGGAAAAATGCTCATTTTATGAGGTCTCTAGTTGGTTAGAGACGATTGAGTACATGTAAAAGGATTTAGGCAACTAACCAAACTCGTAACTCAATGTTTAATAAAGCATACAAATATATTTTTAATCATTTTCTGACATGTACATGACTATCCCTTTAGTAACTTGCATGTATGGGAGTACCATAACTGTTAGGGCACGTACATCTTCCAAAAATTTGATTTTTAGAAGGTCTCAAGTAGGTATGGGGAATAATAGTCTGTAAATAGGATAGGGATTGGGACAACAATCTTGTCAATGCTTCAAAGGTGGAAATCGACGTTATAACAATAATCTAGTAACCATTCTTTATGATAATGTGAGGCATTACAAATGGATAAAATTCATCAACCATACACAAAATTAACTCAATTGGATTTGTTATATGCCAAAGTCTTCCTTGGATTCTTGTCACTTCCAACAATCCTTCTTGATAAGACTTGATTTAATGCAATACCAACACTTTAGCTTACTCTTTTTTCCTTTTGAACTAGATGTGGATGTAATTCTTGATTTCTCCCCTCTTTCTAGATTGACCTCTAACCACCAGTTCTTATAGTGTGGAGGATTCTATACTGAATTTCCTCCTCACCTCCTCGTACAACAAATCTCCCACAACAGAGTTATATTCAATAGCACCAGTTGTACTAAAGCTAATGGAAGTGACTAAATGATCCCAAGACTTAGGAAACGAACACAACAATGTTATTGGCTTATCTTCCTCATCCATTTTTACATCCATACTAGCACTACTATAAATGGACAGAATTTATGATGCCTTATTGTTGTACCCCTGATGTTTGACATCACTCAACCACCGCTTATGAGGGCTCAATAGGTGTCGAAAAATATCTCGTGGTTTTTTCGACGTTGTACTATCGTCGATATTCCGACTCCCCTAACGTCTGACGACCGACAGCCTTTAAAAATTTATTTTCAAAGGACAACCGGAAAACTATCGACAATGTCTGTCGGTCTACCGATGAATATTCCAACGCTATCCCGCCAACGTGACTGATGAGTGTGCTATAGTTATGACGCTTTGCTGGGAGTGTTTCCCGTAGGAATTCCGACCTGTAGTAGTCAGAAGACCGACGGACCTGAATATTTAAAAAAAAAAAACAATTGTTGAAAAGAGGCGAGGCATTATTCTTCTCAAGTTCATAAAAGGTACAGAAGGTTTCTTCAACACTGAACAACCCATTCTGGTTGCCAAATTCTACAAGATCCTAGAGAAAATCATTGGTTGGCTTAAGCTTCAACAAAGGCAGAGATGGATTGGTTGTTGCAATTGGAAATGGGGCAAAGAAATGGCATGGAATTTATCAAAAGATGATTCTATCCAGTAATAGGGAAAAGAAATGGCATGGAATTTATCAACATTAGTCCCTCATGGCCGCATAAATGTATTTTCCATGTTCATACCAAACCAAAATTTATTCACTTGTAGAACCTATGGGATTCACAAAATGGGTTTAGTAACTCTAATCATCTAGTCATACCATTTGTTGAAAGTGGCCTCATTGAATGCAAAATTCTTAGTGTCCTTCCAACTCTTCCAAGCATCAAATTGCAATGAAAGAATTTGTTGATTGGGCATGGGATGAAGTTATCAGGGGATTCCATTTCCACATCCCAAAAGCAACCAATGGATAGCCAAAGATGAATTAGGGGGATTATGTGTGGGGATTAGCACATGCCTGAAAGACTTCATCTATTAATAACTTAAACCATTTCAATTTAGTTCTCTACACACATAGTTTAGTGACAAATTGGGCATCCAAGTTGAATTATTCCTTGGTGTATTTACACATGAGATGGGTTGCAATCAACTAGCAAGCAAAATGGCCCTCAGGGTTAATAATCAATGAGATGATGGCACCACAACCTCCCCTATATGTACCATACTTGTGATATAGGCTAGGTTCATCCTTATTGCGACCATGCTTCCTCATAACTTGAAAT
>ML781000.1:126174-147648 GCA_009831015.1 Picea engelmannii | reverse complement strand
TTATATGCTAACCCTGAATTCAGCGAAGTTGTTGAGGCAAAGAGTGGCCTAGAATCCACCAGTGACAAGAATGAAGGTTGCCAGAAAATATGAACGCAGCAGTCGTCAGTTGTGCCTAAGAATTCTGCGGCTAAAAAATAATAAATGGATACGAATACGATAAGTACTCAGTTATGTAGCAGGTAAGTAAGAAGAGTGTTGCTGAGCTGTACAGGAAAATTGCAGAAGACCGAATAATGTCTGGAAGCCTGTTGGCACAGACTCTCACAACCGATTTAAGGAAGATGCCATTTTCAAGCTGATTGTAAGTCATTGCCATAAATGTTTTGACCTAATTCTTTGGGCATGCTTGGACCGCTGTGTCAACCATACGAACAAATAAATCCTTCGCTGGTTGTATTTAATTTTGACCAAAGTCTTTGGGCATGCTTGGACCGCTGTGTCAATCATAGGAGCTATTGAATCCTGTAATAATATTTTGCTGGTTGTATTTAATTTTGTGTAATAAATTTCTCAAACTGTATGAAGTGGCCACAGAAAGTAAGTTTGATTAATTTGAAACTTTAAGGAAATTAGTGTTCTGATCACTTGAATTTTTTAATGATTTTTTTTTATATTTGAGAATTAAGTAAAACTCTTTAAAATATTTTTTTTAATACATATTAAAATTCTATTCATAGCTAAAATATCTACCTAATTCTTCTCCTCAAATTCACGAGGATAGAAGATTAACTTAATAAAATCCATTATCAACATTAATATAATGTTTAAAGACTTTTTCACCAACCACAAATTCTTAAAATATAAAATTAAGGAAAATAGAAAATTATAATGATTTTTTTTTTATATTCCAGAATTAAGCAAAACTCTTTAAAATATTGTTTTTTAATACATATTAAAATTCTTTTCATAGCTAAAATTTCTACCTAATTCACTAAATACATCAAGTTCTATCAATCTATTGAGAGATGTTTCTATAACCTAGTATGAATTGGATGTTTATAAAAAATTATTAAAAAAATTATAAAAATAATATATATAATAATAAGAGGGGTATACATGTCCCCGAGGTGTAGGACAGTCGGTGACAGAGTGTTGTTAAGCTACTCTGTGTTGTTAAAGTCACTGGTTTAGGGTTGCTGTGGCTCAGGCCGGGTGCGATCCCCCCGTGATTTTGACGGCTTAGATGCCCCTGAGTAGCGGTTTCTCGAGCCACAAGTTAATCGCGTAGCCAACAGGTCCCGCACAAATTAACAAACAAAAAAAATAAAATAAGAGGGGTATACATACCCTACCACTTCTGGATTTGAACATGTGATCTCATAAGAAGAAACACATGTTCTTAACCATTAAAGGCACTCATGCTATATATATAAGAATATTAAAATGTATTACAAAATATTTTAATATATTAAAAAATATATATTGGTTTGAATTTGTTTTAATTTCAATTAATAAATCACTAAAACAATATAGCTTTTACATAGGTAATATATTATACTAGCACAACCACATTATAAAATTGATTGATATACACCTAAAGACATCAATTTCACAATCATATTATCAGAGATACATTAATTTTCCCATTTCCCGTCTCTTAATAAATGACATATTTTTTTATTTGTGACGAAGAGTTTTGTTGATTGAGTGATTATGTGCATGCTTTAAATTATTGGACCTTACCGCTTGAAGGTGTCGTACATTGTTGTGCAATGACCAAAAGAGAATGACAAGAGTGGTTGTTATGACGTGACTCTGAGCAATAACGAGGGGTTGTTATGACATGACTCTCAGCAATAACGCGTGTATGCACTCTAGACATTTCTTGTCAATAGTATGCACTCTCAAAAATCCAATTTAGTTTGGAATATTGAAGTGATAAAGAACCTTGAAAATGTGTAAGAATATTTCTGAAAGGTGTATAATTTTATCTATCAAATTTATAAAAATATTTTTAATGACAGTTTTTTTATTGGACTTTTTATGTAAGTGTTTTCTCATTTTCAATCACAATAATATGAAATTAAACCTAAAATATAAAATTCATTCGATTTTTTTTTATATGTTAGGGTGTTTCTCATTTATTCAAACACATTAATATGAAATTAAATTGTTGACACCTTATGAACCTTGAATGGATATTTTATATACTCTAAATCATCTATTTATTATAATAATAAACCTAAAAAAAACAAATGCTTTTAATGGATAAAATAGGTCAAATGTCAATGGTTTTTTTTTTTTTTTTTACCACAGTAATATAAGATTAAACCTATGATACAAAATTTACTAAGTATTTCTTTTGTATGTTTGGGATTTTCTCATTTTTAACTTATGACATCTTCTGAACTTAGAATGGATGAATAGTTAGGACATCTTATAACTACCCTAAACCATCTATCTATTATAATAATAAACAAAAGATCTTATAAGATAATCAATAGCATGCATATGTTTTTGACTTACATTAGCCAAGCAATCATGGAAGTGAAGGCAAGACACAACTCCCATGGGTTTCTCGTTTGCGACCGCCTCACGCTGCTTGCACAACTGGCAGTGTGAAGCCAATGTTTTCTTTACTCCCACGACTTGGAGCGTCTCTTGCATTTTACATAGGTTGCAACTAACAAAAACTAAAAACCCCTTGTCTTTATGAAACTCTTGAAAACTTAAAGGCCATCCCACCAACTCGCACCATCCAAACATGGCAATAGGGAGTGGACATCTGGTCATACTTATTTTATGGATATATGGTCATGGCTATTTTATGTTAGTCAAAGGAAACCAACACTTGGTCATGAATATTTAAAATAATAGTTGAAAAAATGATAAAATGGAATCCTTGCTAATCACCTAAATGTGGTAATTAGTTGGTGAGCATAATAATTCTTTAATATGATTAAGTAAATGTGAAAAAGTAAATAGATAAACTTATGCCTTTATATAAGCAAGGAAGTTGATAGTTGAAATCACAACCCTTCATTTATTGTGATGACTAAGAATATTCCATCCATATTTAATCTTGTCCATAGAAAACTCATTAAGGACTAAAAACCTATTAAATGTCCCCATTTTCAATAGGTATACACCTTTAGGCATAAAAATATATTAATATTTTTTAATATATTAATATATTTTATAATATTAATGTATTAAACCAATATAGATCCATGTTAACTCGAGATCTATCAAGCATTGGGAGGGATCAAATCTCTTAATGTGAAAACCTTTTATTTAGGGTGAAAATTTTAAGGAAAAGTTAACGATTTGCACCTAGAGAGATTTGATACCTCTCGATGCTTGATAGATTGTTAATCATAGTTGACCATGCCCATTAGGTCCTTCCTTATCATGTGGAAAATAACCTCACTTTTACAATCTTTGTGTTGTGCCCCTTTACCCTTTATTAAATACTTGGAACATGAATATTTGAGTGGTGTAGGATTTCTAATCTGCCAAGAGATGCTCTTGTCTCAGTTTTCTATTTTTCCAGTTTTCTTTTTATTCAGATATTCCAAGAGATGCTCGCGATCTTTTAGGCATCTGCAAGATTATAGATTCAACAAATCTCTCCACTTTGGCAGCTTACCTATTTGGCACAATGAGTTGCCTTCTTGAGGCCAAGATGGACATATAAAAGCTCATAATACTCATACTTTTAACAGTGAACTTCAAGCATCACCACTAACTCATCACCATGTTGGGCTCCCAACAAATCCCCATAAAATTTTACAAAATTTAGGGGTCCCCATTCAAATATTCGAAAAATCATCTTTTTCATTGTGTTTTGATTTTGTCTTGTTTGGTTTGAAGAAGATGACTTGTTAATTTCCTTTCTGTGACGTTTGGTGTGGTGTGCTTTGACTAATTCTTTGTATTATTTGAATCTTTTGGTTCTCTGGATATCCAACGTGGTGCGCATACTTAGACAAACTTCTTTGAATTCATTCTGCAACTCGAATTGCTTGAAATAAGGATTATTATGTTCTTTCGCCAATTTTGTCTTTGTTTGTCTTCAAAGCATTAATTTGTTAGTTAAACATTTTGTTGTTAAATAATTCACGAAAAGGTTTAATTTTTTAAAGTTTTTTAATGAACAAAGATAAACTAGAAATTGAAAATTGCTTATGGAATGGATACAAATATTATCCTAGCATTACAAGCTTTAAATCATGATATCCAGTAATTAATTAATTTTTATATGTGTACATTAATTTGTGTGAAAACATTTTGTATAATTTTAATATATATTTATTTAAACTTAATCTAATTCATCATTTAATTTATTTAGTGAAGTAACCCTAAATTATAATTTGTTTGTTGTGAATTGTTTGTTTTTAGATATTGATCCTTTGATATGGATATGGATTTCTACGAGATTTATACAACCAAATTTATGCAGATGATTCTAGAAATCTCCAGGGAATTATCAACCAACTAAACGAATTTGGGTAAAATTGGAATTGACCAAGCAACTTCAAGATCGATTTTCAATCAAACGGTGAACAATCTTGCAAAATGGTTGAAAACCCACTTGCAAAACATGCCAATTTACTTCTTTTGTGAGATGTTTTCTTAAAAAGTGAATAGTTTGAGAGAAATCCTTTCTAATTGAAACAAAATTTCCCAGATTGGATTTCACGTCAATCTTGAGGAGGTTGATTTAAAACTTAATTTTAGAGCAAAGTGAGACGAATCTTGCAAAATGGTTGAAAACCCATTTGCATAACAAGCCAATTTTGCTTACCTCCAAGAAGTTTTGCAAACAAATGAACAATTATGAAGACATCATTGATTTTCTAAACAAGTTTTTCCCAAAATTCATATTTGGCTGTTTTGATTCTATCGCTGATTCATGATGGAAAATATTTTTTTTTTGTTGATGGAGGATTCAACCTTGGTTGGAAAAAATTTATAAAATCCATGATATTATTCTTGTAAGAGGGGATTCAAATCTTGAAGAGAGTGAAAACTTTGCATTGTTGTAAAATCAATTCTTGAAAGAGCTTGGAATCTACAGGGCTAAAGATATTAGAAGCCAATAATAAATCCAATATTCATACACTGTTGTAAGAATTTGAAGGTTCATCGTTGTCTTTATATATTAATTTAATTTTGATTATATATAACAACTATATTGATATTCACATATGTACGTGTCAATACAAAAAACAAGAGTTTGTCACCTGCCTCGCCACAGCTGGGAAACTAGGACATGTGGCAATCAAGAATCAAGTGTATCTGTGACTGCGACTGTAACTGTATCTGACAAAAAAGATCAGAATGTTCAACTGAACAGTGGCCATGGCCGACTGTCTTACATAGCTTGACAGCTAATTTTAATTCTCTACAAAATTGACTAAAACAAAATAAAACCATAAAATTGGTGAAGCTAGCTCGGGCTCGACCATCCTTGGGCACTGTAGGCTGGGGAAAAAATTGTCCACATGTTGGACACTATTTGCTAGTAGGAGAAGTCATCATCGCGTCTAGCAGGAGGTCCAAACGTTGTCCCTGGAAGTTATGAATATGTACCTGGTCATCCATTTTTTGTTGTAGCTCGAAGATGAGCTGAAGGTGCTCATCTGCGAGTCAAATTGGTGTGGTCGAAAGCGACTCCTCCATCATATATACGTCCACTGCTTCCACTGCTTCCACTGCTACCTTTTCTATCAAGGGAGTTGCCACTTTCCATTTGGGAGGAATTTCTTCCTCCACCACGCATGATCCAGTGCCATAGAAATGGTCTGGAGAGTGGGCACTAGGTGGACCAATTCCTGGGTGAAGGCCAAGAGGAGGGGAAAATTTCTCAGGAGGGAGAAATTCCTACTTGAATGGGCTGCTACCAGGTTCATTGGTGGGATTTTGGGTGGGGGACTGGTTTTGCTGAGGCCGATTATGGCGCTGGTCGAGACGACTGATAATTATGAGGGAAAGTTGGGAGGGGGGGAGTCGGTTGTGCCTGGTGAAGTTGTTGTAGTACAGTGGGCCTCTTCTGGACTTTCCCCTCTCTATGGGCATGTTGTGAGCCTGGATGAACAAAAGAGGGATGGTCGTGGGCGACCAAACAGCCAGGCGCAAGGAAAAAATGTTGTGGCAGATCCATGGAACAGTCGATCCCAAGGCAAAGAGAAGGCCGAGGAGTAGACGGTCATAAGGCATAGGAAGAATGAGAGATCAATTTGACGCTGAGGTCTTCATAGAGCCTTGTGAGTTGACGTGGGCGGGCACCATGAAGGTCGAGGTGACTGCAAGCCTGGTGCAGGTATGCCTAGCCCGGTTCACGCAAGGCCTCATTAACTTTCCTTGGAGTGCCCCACGCACATCCATTAAATCGCAGCGAGTGTGGGTCATTCAAACTAGGGGGGACATGAGGCTGGCAACAAGGATTAAAATCTCTCGATGCTTCCTAGCTCCACCTAGCTCCCATTGCGGTCTACCTGTCACCCCATCCGAGAGATTTAATATTTGATATTATCACTATTGTTAATTTCATATATTTTATGCTTATTTAAAACTTTGTAAAGTTATCTTTGCAGGGTTGGGTAGATTTAAATCAAAATTAGATATTGGATTCGAGTGGATTTGCTTGTATTTGTTGATAACTGTTTATTAGTTCAATTACATTCATGTCTTTGCTATAATTACTATTACATTCAAGAACTAATTCTTTAATGTAATAGTACAATTAATATCAAATTCATTCATTAATAATTAGATTTAAGTATATGCATGAGAGGTATGGGTAACTCTTTATTAAGATTATCATTTTTGCATATATGTTTTAACTGCTACAAATTATATGAATTGTTTTTATTATTTGTTAGCTTATCTTAACCTTAAATTCAATTCCAGTCTATTAATATTCATGTGTAATTAAGAGTGAATTTATTCCTCCCTTTAATTGAGATAATTTAGATTTCATTTTGTTGTTAGATTATATTCGATATTACATTTAATTTAATTCATTATATTTTTGAAAGTCTTCTTTCATAGGAGCAACCTTCCTTATGGCCTGATGAACCCTCATTTCAACTAATCTAAAATATTGCCTCTTGCAAACATGCTGCAAGAAAAACAAGTCTTTTTTTTCTGCATGTTGATAACAATGAACATTATCATACATTAGCAGGTAGAAGGTATATTTAGTGTTGGATTAGTTTATGTTAGGATTAACATTTAGTTTAGATTAGTTTTAGGAAAAGAGTAACTGGACATGTTTAACCAGTCGGAATCACCACACCAAATGGATAAGGGTCTAATTGGAGCCGTGACCGAGTGATTTCCACAATGTTGAATATTGTTAAACCTACAACCATTAAATCAAAATCTAATATGCAGTGGAAATACATAAACAACAAATCATTATGCCAAACATTAAATGATGAACACCAAGATTAATGTGGTTCACCCAAACATTGGGATACATCCACTAAGAAGGTATCAATTCTCTTATTGTTCATGGAAAATTACAACAGGCTCACTCCACTCTTCACTATATCATCCTCTACATGCATACACAAATTTATAGCAATTTACACAAGAACCTGATTATTGAATGCGCTCATATCCAAATTCTAACTTAGTCTAATTAGTTACAACCAACACTCAACAATAGGATCTAAAATCCAATTGTGGAGGAATTCGTTGTCACCAAATTCCAAAAATCTTCACCTTGACAACAATTAACCTGATACCTTTCTCCTTCTTTTGTTCATCACCTTTTCTGCAAGCCAAGAGAAGACAAGCACCATCGTAGCTTCTCTAAAAGTACTGGTTTTGTGAACATGTCTGCACAGTTCTCTTTTGTATGAAAGTTTTCAAGAGAAACTCCACCATCATCGATGACTCATCTTACAAAATGGTACTTAATAGGAATATGTTTAGTTTTACTATGGTAGGCTGGATTCTTGGCCAAGTGAATAGCACTTTGACTATCACAAAGTAGCTTTACTTTGTCCTGCATCCTTCCAAACTCACCAAACAAACCTTTTAACCAAACCGCCTCTTTGCAAGCATGTGAAGAAGCTATGTATTCTACTTCTGTAGTGGCTAAAGTAACAATGCTCTGTAACTTTGACATCCAACTAATAGCTCCACCTGCAAGAGTAAAGACATATCTTGAAGTTGACCTCATTTTGTCTAGATCACCTACAAAATCAGAATCAACATATCCACAGACTAACTTACAACCATTGTTATAGGTGATACAATAATCACTTGTCCCCCTCATATATTGAAGCACCCATTTCACTATTTCCCAATGCTCTTTACCTGGATTTTCCATATATCTGCTAACAACCCCAACTACATGTGAAATTTCAGGTCTTGTACTAACCATCACATACATTAAAATTCCTACTGCATTAGCATACGATATTCGAGACATATGTTCATTTTATTCTTTTGTACTAGGACATAGACATGAAGAAAGCTTAAAATGGGAAGCTAAAGGTACAACAACTGGTTTCACACTGTTCGTACCAAACCTCAAAAGTATTTTCTCGACATACTTCTGTTGTGACAACCAAAGCTTACCATTCCTCCTGTCTCTGAATATCTCCATGCCCAAAATTTTCTTTGTTGTTCCTAGATCTTTCATATCAGACGTCCTAGCCATTTGAGCCTTTAACCTGTTGATCTCAATTATGCTTTTGCTTACTAAAATCATATCGTCAACATACAATACTAAGATAATGAATATGTCATTATTCAATTTCTTAAAGTAAACACAATGATCATACTCACTCCTCGTATAATCCTGACTCATCATGAAAGAGTCAAATTTCTTGTACCATTGTCTAGGCGACTGCCTCAGACCATACAATGATTTCTTGATCTTACAAACAAATTTCTTGTTGCGATTATGAACGAACCCTTAAGGTTGTTCCATGTAAATATCCTCATCCAAATCTCCATGTAAGAAAGTAGTCTTAACATCTAGCAGCTCCAACTCCAAATCAAGTGACGCAACTAATGCTAACACAGTTTGAATTGAAACAATCTTAACAATTGGTGAAAAATATCATGAAATTCAATACCTTCTTTCTGAGAATATCATTTTTCAACCAACCTTGCTTTGTACATTTCTACCTTATCATCAACACCCTTCTTCAGCTTGTAGACCCACTTGCAACCTACAATTTTTCTGTCTCTTGGAAATTCTACTAGGTTCCATGTAGCATTCTTCACTAAAACATTAATTTCATCCTTCGTTGCTTCTTTTCATTTTTCACTGTTATAACCCTCCACAACTTCCTGATATCACGAAGGTTCATCATCAAAATCATCATACCTTCTTGGAGGAACTCTGACCCATGTAGACCTCCTTAGGGAAGTTTGTAGCTCATCCACAATATGTTGATTGTCATCATCATCCATATTTTCCTCTTCAAGAACATCCTTATGAAAATCTTTAGAAACTTGTCCATGTTCACTCCCATATGTAGTTGAACGAGTTTCAAACTGAATTTGCTGATACCTAGGTACTTCTACCTATTTCATTTGAACATCTACATCTAATTTGATGAGAGATGATTCATCAAATATTACATCTTTGTTAATGGTGATTTTGTGGGTAGTAGGATCTCACAATCTGTACCCCTTAATACCATCACCATATCCAACAAAGATAAGCCTTTTTTTTTTTGATCTAATTTAGAACGCTAATGTTTCAGAATTAGAGCATAGGATTCACAACCAAAAACTTTAATATTAGAATAATTACAAGGGTGACCTATCCATACTTCTTCAGGAATTTTTCACTCTATTGTTGTTGATGGTGATCGATTCAACACATAACAAGTTGTTGTTACTTCTTCTTCCCACAGTTCATGTTGCAAGTTAGCGATACTAAGCATACTCCTTGCTCTCTCTAGAAGAGTCATGTTCATGCATTCAACAACTCTATTTTGCTGAGGAGTATAGGAAGTGGTTTTATGCCTATCAATCCCAAAATCCTTGCAATATTTCTCAAATTCCATTGACGTAAATTCACCACCATTATCATTTCTTAAACATTTAATGGACCTACCAATGCTCTTTTTCACTAAAGCTCTAAACTGCTTTAAAACATAAAATACATCAACCTTTCTTTTAAACATATAAATCCACACCTTCATAGATAAATCATCTATAAAAGTAACAAAGTATGATGATACTCCATACAAAATAGTAAGGGATGGCCCCCAAACATCAGAATGGATATAGTAAAGGTTTCCCTCACTAGTGTGTCTTCCGGTTTTAAATTTATGCCTATTATGTTTTCCATAAATACAATGCTTGCATAAATCTAACTTTAAAGACTTTAGACTAGGAAGTAACTTGCGATCAGATAATACCTTCAATCCTCTTTCGCTCATATGGTCAAACCGTTAATGCCACGGTCAAACAGAATCATTGTCATTCTTGGATACAACTGTTGCATGATATGACTCGGTTCTTCCTTCTAACAGAAAAAAGTTTCCACCCTTCTTCGCCTTCATGACCAATAGGATTCCTTTGTAGACCTTCATAACTCCACCTTGAACAATATTTTTATATCCTCCAGTTTCTAAGAATCCCAAAGAGATTAGGTTCTTCCTTAGATCAGGTACATGTCTCACATCAGTTAGTATCTTAACAGATCCATCAAACATCTTAATTCGAATGCTACCAATTCCCACAACTTTACATGATATATCATTTCCCATGTAAACTATTCCATCATCTATAGATTGGTAAGTAATAAACCAGTGTCTATGAAGACACATGTGATTTGAAGCACCAAAATCTAATAACCACTGTTGATCATAATGTGAAACAATGCCAATTGTTAAAACTTCATCAACCATACTTGAACTTGTTGTTGAACTTGTTTCAGTTGCGTTTGCTTCCTTCGTCTCCTTTGGAGGGTCTTCTTTGGAGGCTTGTTGTTGATTCCTACAATACTTCTCCAGGTGTCCATATTTGCTACAAAACCAACACTTAAGCTTTCTCATCTTTCCCTTCGACTTTGACCGAGAGAAATCCCTCTGAACATGTCCTCTTTCTTTAGGTCTTCCTCTAACTACCATCGCCTCAGATGTAGAGGTTTCTAGATTGGATTTCTTCCTTGTTTCTTCAGACAATAAAACTCCAACAATAACATCAAACTCAAGACTTTATGTTGAACTGAAACTAATAGAGGTAACAAAGTGATCCCATGACTCGTTCAAAGAACACAATAATGTAATCTCCTTGTCTTCAGATTCGAATTTCACTCCCATGCTAGTCAACTGGACTAAAAGAGTATTAAAAGTATTTAAATGTTCAACTATTTTCATACCTTCCTTCATGCGCAAACTGTACAATTGTATTTTCAGGAAGATCTTGTTCGTCAAGGATTTCTTCATATACAATCTTTCCAGCTTCGTCCACAAACCAACTGTTGTCTTCTCCAAGACAATGTTGAGCAGAACATCATCGACCAAACACAGACGTATGGCACTCAGTGCTCTCGCATCAATCTCTTCCCACCCTTCATCTAAAATGGTCGCGAGTTTCTTTGATTTTCCCAAAAGCGCCTTCACCACGCCTTATTGCACAAACAGATGTTGCATCTTCACCTTCAAGATCTCAAAATTGTTTTTTCCATTAAACTTCTTGATTTCAAACTTAGCACTCTAAGTTTTTTCCATTTTTAGTCATCTTTATTCTTCTCGGCCTCTGTTGTCTCCACTCTTATTTGATCCGTCCTGGACGTCCTTGGACAACATGCACCATATAAAAGAAACTTTGCACCATATAAAAGAAACTTGATGCTGGTTGCTTAAAAAACCCACTCCAAAGTAAAAAACCAATGCCCTGATGTACGATTATGCCAACATGAATAGGCAAGAATCTATGTGGGAGCAGTAGGAGGTGGCAGAGTCTCTGTGTAAATCGGGAGCAACACGAATTTAGGGACATACAAGGGCATACACGAATTTGCGGCCATACAAAAGTCTTTGTTGCATTGCTAGCGGCCAAGCGGGCGGGACTGTGCGGACGAGGGCTACTGGCTATGCTAGGGCATCGTAGTGGGTGGAAGACAACTTCGACAGGGTGCGACTGGTTGGAACTGACGCGGGTGGTAGACAGGGCACGAATGGCTGGAACTGACGCTCTCTTCTCGACCATAGGCTGGCACTGATTTTTAAAACGATAAAAATCGCAAGTGTTCCCTTCAATCAATGCTCCCTTCACTAGGGGTGCTCAACGCTGACTTGAAAACAACGCTCCCTCTATCATATTCCTTTAAAAAACGACGCTCCCTCCAGTCCCTGCGCAGAGATTCTTCTCCTCGACGACGGCTAATCCAACAATGCTCTGATACCATTTGTTAACCCTGCAGCCATTAAATTGAAATCTAATATGCAACAGAAATACATAAACAACAAACCATTATGCCAGACATTAAATGATGAACACCGAGATTAACATGGTTCACCCAAATGTGGCTACGTCCACCAAGCAGGTATCGATTCTCTTATTGTTCATGGAAAATTACAACATGCTCACTCCACTCTTCACTATATCAGCCTCTACGGGCATACGCGGATTTATAACAATTTACATAAGAAACTGATTATTGAATGCGCTCATATCCAAATTCTAGCTTAGTTTAATTAGTTATAACCAACGCTCAACAATAGGATCTCAAATCCAATCGTGGAGAAATTCGTTGTCACCAAATTCCAACAAATATAGCCAATTTTAATGATCAACACACCATTAACTCTCTAACTCTAATTTTAATCACCACAAAAATTATATATATATAATATGTTAAATGTTATTTGAGATTTATGAAAACAAACCATATAAATAGTTTTACAAAGTCCAATATTTTCAGTGGACATTCCTCCCAATCATAACAAACTATGTTGAAATGATCACAACACTTCAACATTAAACTTCAACTACTTTAAAATATTTATTTTTTAAAGATATTGATACTATAGATCACAATATATCAACAGTAAACTTCAATTACCTAAAAATATATATTTTTCTCGGCTCTGTCCTTCAAGATGTTCATATCCTCGGCATGGTTGTACTCATTATCACCAAATTAATGTTCTCTTTTTTCATACCCCAATGGTCTCTCCTACCTTCTCCTTATCAGACTCTGCCACTGACAGATCGGGGAACTGAACCTGGGAGAGTTCATACCCCGCGTTATTACCAGCATTACAACCAAAAAAAAATCATGTGTTCGACTTTAATTATCTGCCTGCACCCGTCACAGCCTGCTGATACAGCAGGCTGATACAGATAAAAGAGAAGCTGACATTTGTTGTTAAATTAACATGCATGGATCATGTGATACATGGGTGGGCATTTCCTCTTTTCAGTATCTTCACATATAACTAAAATGGGAAGCAAATCCTCTGTAATCTAGGGTTTAATGGTAACTCACTAAATCATACAAAAAATATTGTTTTCAATTTTATGGATTCATTGGACTTTATTTATCTGCTTGCACCTCTCAGCTGATAGAAATAAAAGAGAAGCTGACAATTGTTGTTAAATTGAACTGTAGAGGTCAAGTGATTTATTGGTGGGATCCCCTCTTTTCCGTATCTTCTCAGATCACTAAAATGGAAAGGAAATGTTTTGTATTCGGGTGTTTATTGATTATCCAGTAAAACTCTACAAAATTATTATTTTTAATTTAAAATAAACATTTCAATTTTATGGATTCATTGAACTTTAACTACATACATACACTAGTCACAGCCTGTGAACAAAGTCAAAACAAAAAATTCCTGGCGAAACAGCCATACTGCTCAATACGAATCGTTGAATAACGTACACCGGCAGAGGCCTTTCAGCGGACACGGCACAGGACGATGACAACTGGTTCGTATATAAAATCACACATATAACTATTCATTTGAAAATTTGAGAAAATGATCATTATCCCACATGCACGGTTTTAGAAATTGCACTGTTTCTTATTATGAATTCATCCCATCTACTTAAGTTGCAAAACCTTTTCTCTCTATCCTTGTTAATTTATAAAAATATATTTTTAAGTATTAAACTTGATTTTGTTTTAAATATGCAATGGATTAATGCAGTCAGCCTAAATGGCTGAAGTTACAGCTAGTACCTACAAGGCCATTTATGCAAATTTGCATTCATTACTGACATAAAATGATAAAATGGGAAAGTAGAGTGATATGAACAAATATTTAATTAGTTACAATATCAATACAATGGACTTTGTTATATAGAGTGTACATGTTGTTATAAGATCTAACTTATTCTAAAGATAACTGGAGAGGTTGAGAGAATATCTCAACCACACACCAAACTAGGATCTCATCAATCCAACTCTCTAACAACCTCTTAAGAATAGGATCACACAACTCACGTAGAGATTAGTTCTACCTCTCAATACATTAGCAAACATATTAGATAAGTAGGAATTATATATTCCAACACTCTCCCTTAATGACTACTTATCTAAATATCAATGTGGTCATATATTCATGTGCTTCCTCTTGTACCTGCATATGATTATTGACGTCCACATAAAAAGAAATCCATCTAACAAAATACATGGGTCATCAACCACTGTAACCGCCAGTTCTCTAGGAATCCTTTTCACCTACATGGTTAATTCAACAATTCTTCCTCATACCTCCCTCTTCATCACATCATCATCAACCTGGGTTTCTTTTGGCTTACCCATAACTATGCTCTGGGTTTTCTCGGATTACCCTCAACCATGCATCAAGTTTTCTCGGATTACCTGTAACCATGCTATGGGTTTTCTTGGATTACCCTCAACCATGCACCAGGTTTTCTCGGATTACCTGTAACCATGCTTTACATAGTGGTTTTTAGATTACCACAAACTTTTCACATTAGGGGGGTATACAATGGCTCAAGTACATAACTTATACGAGGTACATACTTAAGTATTCTCTATGACCACTACATCAACTTGCTTTCAATTACATATATAACTCATATTATACTATACACACCTTCAAATAAACAATACTTGTTAAATCATAACTCAATCACACTTCTCACACTCATATTGGAGGCTATGTGAGTTCGACGGAATGAGCACATACACCTCACTTCACTATAACACCTCCATGTAGTGGGCCAAGTTTTTTCTTTTTTTTCATTCCTTGCAAAGGATCCTCTTATGAGCGCTTCTCCAAGGACTTTCCCCACAAGCGCCCATGCCAATAAGGATTACAATTCTTCATAGGTTTTGGCAGCAACCCCTTCTACACAACTTCGAGCTTATACCTTCAACACATACTGCATATGATGGTGGACTGTCACGCAAGCTATACACAAGATATAGATAGTAATTACAATAGGCAATCCCCTTAAGACTTTTGTGAGAGACACATTGCAATGCCCAAGACAAACTTGACACTACCAGAGAAAATTAACTCAGCGGGCTCTATCTTCACCACGCGCAACAACTTCAATGGAGAATTGCAGCAACTCAACTCTCTCACAAGTCTACACATTGGATTTCTCCATACTTCACCAAAGCTTTGACAGCTGACAATACCGACACACACTAATTACTAAATAAATTTACCACGAGATCTCATTGGCAGTCGCACGCAGGAGTACCATTATGGCTACTAACGCTGCCATTTTCGCCAACATTTAGGGTTTCAGTGACTTCATGAAACTTGTATCATGCAAACCATGGCTCTTCTGTTATCTGTCATTTCGGGAATATACTACCAATGTCCTGAGATTGATTTCCGCAAATTATTGCAGCAGACTGTTGGACAAACGAGATCGAACTTCCCTTTTCGGCAGGAGCAGCACGGCCAAAGTCCATTAAAACTGCAAGTGGTGGTCGATTTTTTCTCCACGTAATCATAATGATCCTCGTAGACAGTTCTTTTCATAGCGAGGGACAACGCACCACGCAGGGACAATGCAGAGCCCAGGGATACAACGAATATAATCAGAAGGTACAACGAATATATAAACATAGGTGCGAATACTGAACAACTCAAATGTTGATTATCAAACTAAGGAGGGGTCTCATGCCTTCATGCGGGCTTGGTGGCAGGCTACAGGGGCTCTCCTCCTCTTCACGCATGAAAACGGGCTAGTCAACAGCCACACCAGTCAACTACAAAAATTCTTCTACCAGAAACCGCAATCTGTGAGTGTTTTGAAGAAAATTGGATGAGACGACTTGATGGCTAGGTCATCCACGAGCACGAGAATGTGTCGATCTGTTGGACTCTCAAGAGATAACCCAAGTGAAAAAAGAAGTGGGGAACATAAATAATACTGATAATGTAAACAGTCGAATGGTTGCAGCCATTGTTACAGAGAAGAGGGTTTTCACAGGCTTTCCCCTCACATTCCGCTGTCAGATTCACGTCACACACAGTCCATACTCCTCACATACTCTTCTACGACTCCTCCACGCGTAGGATCCGACGACAATAATCACTTCTCATCACATGACAACGCTTCTCATCATTAGATCTCTGGATAAACAAATATACCATTGCAATCCACTAAACAATCAATCTACTCTCACGGAACAAACAATTTGGTTCATTGATCCTTGAACGAATATCCCTTACTCATGGCTGCAAGCTCCAATAAGTCAAACACACTCCTTTACTCTCCGCATATGCCTGGGCACTCCCATGAGGGAGTCACACCCAACCTTGACGCTTTGATACCAATGGCTGTTACGATCCATCCCTTGACCAACTAACCAATCCACACAATCATTCAAAAAAAATCTTCACACATAAAACAGATTATTCATAGCATTTCCAGCTCTAAGAAATTATCTACTCTACTCTCCACATATTTCTAGGCACTCCTATGAGGGAGTTTTGTGTGTGGTTGAGATATTCTCTCAACCTCTGCACTTATCTTTAGAATAAGTTAGATCTGATAACAACCTGTACACTCTATATAATAGAGTCGATTGTATTGATATTGTAAGTAATTAAATATTTGTTTATATTACTCTACTCTCCCATTTTATCTAGATAGAACATAGATAACATGGGAGAGTAGAGTAATATAAACAAATATTTAATTACGCCAAAAGGCGTATACCTATTGGCAATGGGCACTTTTAATGATCTTTTAACCTTAAATTTTAATCTTATGGCCAACAATTGAAGATGTTGGCATATTCTTAGTCATCCTTCCAAATCAATGAACCAAATCTCATATTCATAACTTTCTAGCATTTTTAAAAGCTTCCGTTAACCTGTTTACTTTTTAACATTTACTTAATATGATTAAGAAATTACTGTGCGACCATCTTACTGCCACGTTCAGATGATTAACGAACTTACTTAAAATTACAAATTTACTCCACTATTAACTTTTTATCATTTTGCAGTGTTAGATTTATGTTCCTGCCACGTTTGCTTATGGAAACGGCATAATCACCATGGTTTCATATTCTTAAAAATTGTGGCGTGCACTACTACTGACAGTGCGTACAATCGTTTCTTATTCCAATAGATTATTCTGTAGTTTTCTTTCCCAATGGTTAAAACCTTGATGCTCTTGCCATTTGTCCCCAGCTTTTGCTTGGGTGAGTTGATGGAATCGTTAGAGATTCTGTGGTGGCAATGAACTTTTCAATCGGCTTGTATACCGATCTGTCCTCTTCGGATGAATTGCCCAATAATTTGGCCAAATTTTATCGAGAGTTTTCTTAGGATCGATTCCGTCACTTCTTTCACGATCCACTTCTTTCACAATCCATGGAACCAACACAATTGATTCCCAGTGGCTTGAGCTTTGTCTATGCAGGCATGTCGAGAGATTGGTTGCATGTGGGAAAGGCGAAAAATCTTGACAGGTCAGCTTGGCGAGAGGCGTATCCATTAGAAAAACCCCTAATTACCGAGGTCGGGGTTCTTAATAATTCCTCAGGCTGCATACATGAATCCCTAATTTTGGAGTCTTCATAGTTGGCATCTCGCCGAGGTTCTTAAGAATCCATAATTTTAGAGTCTTCATAGTTGGCATCTGGCTAGCGGTACTCGCAGTTTACCAGTTCATTTATTATTTAGGTTTATGATTTATAGCCATGAATTATTTAGGTTTACACCAATTTATGTTCATAAATTAGCCATTAACGTTTTATAATTTTATTTCTAATTTTTGAATCCCTGTGGGCTGGGAAAATATAATGGAGATATAACTAAACTTTTATCACGTACATAATTAACAATTAATTAATTATTAGGGTTAGGATTAAAGTTATTAGGGTTAGGTTTATATAATTGTTTCATTACATTTATAAAAATGAATTTATACAGTCATCTTTTAGGTTGAGGTGATTTTTTATATAACACAATGAGATTAAATATGTTTACACCCCGAAAAGCATATACCTATTGACTATGGGCATATTTAATAGGTTTTTAGTGCTTAATCAGTTTTCTATGGACAAGATTAAATATTGATGGAATATTCTTAGTAGTCCCAATAAATCAATGGTTGTGATTTCAACCACTAACTTCCTCACTATTATAAAGACATCAGTTTACATGTTTATTTTTTTAGTTTTACTTAATCATATTTAAAATTTACTATGGTGGCTGGCTGATTGCCAAGTGATTAGGGTTTCATTTTCTAGGCCAACCTAAACCTTTGGCCTTCACCAGCCACGTTGTGGACACACTCCCTCCTTCCAAGTCAACTCCTTCCTACTCCTTCCACAAATTTGTGGCTGTGCTAGTTACTTACAATATCAATACAATGGACTCTATTATATAGAGTGTACAGGTTGTTATCAGATCTAACTTATTCTAAAGATAAGTGGAGAGGTTGAGAGAATATCTCAACCACACACCAAACTAGGATCTCACCAATCCAACTCTCTAACAACCTCTTAAGAATAGGATCACACAACTCACGTGGAGATTAGCTCTACCTCTCAATACATTAGCAAACATATTAAATAAGTAGGAATTATATATTCCAACATAAGCTGCCATTATTGATAACCAAGAGAGAATTAAGCAGATTTTCTTTTCTGCCAGATATTAATGTTCCACTATCATCTAAATTTAGTACAGTGTAAAATGATGCCCTTTGGACTTATTCTCAATAAATCAACTCAGTTAGTCAAAAAAGAAAGAAAAAAATCTGTTGTTTCTATCCCTGATATGGGACAGTTACTTGTTGTCCTTTTTCGTTGTTTCTAACCCAGAGATGGGACCATTATTTCTTCTGGATGAAAATTGATTATTAAGACATTTGACAGACTACGTCATTCTTTTTATCAATTCTCTGCAAAACTCAGTAGTCCGGGGTATGTTGCAAAATATAAATTGGACATATGCTGCATAAGCATCAATTCTCTGCAAAACCAGCGGACCAGAGACTGAAAATTGGACATTTGCGCAAGCATCGGGCACAGGAGAAAATTATTTGTCTTATTTTAACTTTGTCTAATATTCTTAGATAATGAAGTGCTCTCATCAGCATAGATCCACTTTTGAGCGTGAAATTAACACATATCCATGTGAATTTGTTTGAATGGAAACAATTCTTTGTGAATTTGTTTGAATGGAAACTGCAAATCTTGACTTTCATGACATATGCATTTTCTATTTGATTTTGTCGATAAGCTATTAAGTTGTTAACACCTTCATTATCTTTCTTTGTTCTTAATGCGTGTTCTATCTATTTTTAACAAAGATTCTGGTTTTAATGGATTCTATCTAGAGTTTATGTTTATGTGGGTTGTTAATATTCCATATTATAAATATTATCATGTTAGAAAAGTGTGTTCAAAAACCAAAAGTTTTATAGTTTTTCTTATAAATTATGTTTTGTATATGGACAAATTGAATGGCTTATTAACCTTTATAATTGGTTTTTGTCATGGGTAATTGACTATTATTTTGAGCTGGTTGTAACAAGGAAATTTTAAGATTGGTCAATGTTATTAAAATCTTGATTTGTTTGGTATACTTTTGTTGATCTCTTTTAGTGACAAGGAAAAGAGACAACCTTGTAGGGCATTTTCATGGGAATTAAAGATACGCTCTTCCTTTTATATAGGTGGAGTTTCTATGTTTTTCACTCATATAATAATTATATCAAGATTTTTAAACATTGGATTTTTCCTTTATGAACATGTAATATGTGTGAGTGGGATAGGCAATTAAAAGATTGAGGGAAACATTTTCAATCATAAAGAAAGAAAACAAAAATTCTCTTATCTCACTATAACCATTTCCCATATCATAGCAAGAGAAAACAACTAATTTTAAGCAATACAAACATAATATAGAATAGCACATATGGTCAGAACTTTAAATGTTTTGTGACATTTATATCATAAAGATGTAAAGGAAACTCATTCTTGAGATTTCATGGTCACATAAAAGTTAGAAACCACAAAAGTGATAAGCTCCAAAGTAGCTCTCTGTGGAGTTTAAGTAATAAATACATATTAATTGTTCAAGATCAAATAAAATGTGTACCAAATTAGCATTATATAATACTCATGATACTTGAATGAAAAATAAGAAATGCTTTGTCCTAATGGATTGAGATGGGACTCATGTGGACCATATATTTAGTACAAGTAACCTGGAAGAAAAAAAGAAGCAATTAGAAATCGATCTTGTACATAGACAAAAATATTTAAAGAATAAGACTAGATGATTGTAGATTGAGCAAGAAGAAAAGAAAGGGTTGGTGGTTCCTACTATGCTTTCTTTTCTTTCTCTTTAAATAAGCAACAACATCATTTGTATAAATTTTCATAATCATTTTTTGAATCTTCAAGATCAATATGGTTTAGCTATCGCTTCCAACACATCCTTTAGTCATTCTTGAATATACTCATATAACAATGCTATAGTTATATCTTTTTTCACTCTAACCCCGAACAACTTGTCTTCACTATTCCTCAACATGTCACTTTGATGTTGTGCAATAGGTGATTGTTCTTCATTCTTGTTCACGAAATTGACTAGCCAACATTGGATCTCATCTTGTAGAAAATTCATGAGGTTAGAGCGCTCGTACGAAGTTTATTTAAGAAAAAGTGGCAATGGGGTGTGAAGGAATGTGTGTACACAGGAACGTGTGCACATTGTTAGAGATGTGCACACATTCTTAATCCTACAATATCGATACTCACTGAACCACCAGACACTTTCCAACTCAGAGTTTTTAGGAACATGCACACATTCTTGAGCAAGAGCGTGCACGTTCTTAGGAAAATGCATGTGTTCTTGAGAAACACATGTTTAGGAGTGCATACTTTTGATTTAGGAACTAGCACACACTTTACAAACACTCTCGCATTCCTAAAGCGCATATGACTTATTAGGAACAAGTACATGCACATGTTCTTACTAATACCAAATCTCTTTCTCTCTCTCTCTCTCTCTCTCTCTGGCCACTCTCTCCCTCTCTCTTTCTTGCTCTCTCCCTCCTTCTCTCTTTTCTCTCCAT
>ML781000.1:104723-125159 GCA_009831015.1 Picea engelmannii | reverse complement strand
TCTCCCCCCCTTTCCCACTCTCTCCCTCTCTACTTATTACCCCCTCCCACTCTCTCTCTCTCTAATAATCCCTATACAAATCCCCATGTTATGTATAAAACCCTAGATATTGAATTATTACAATTCTTGTGTTATATGTGTTGGTTGGCTAGAACCCTTCATTGCAGCCTTTAATCATAATTGTACCTCTTTGTCTCTTATATATATCAATGAGACCAAGTATTCAGATAATCTTATCTCATTGCATATTGTACTTTGAATTGGATATATTTTAAAAGGAGGTTTCCCCATCGGAGAGGACTATAATTCATTGATCGTTTATCATTTTTAAGGTATTGGATCATAACATTTGGTATCAGAGCATTAATCCTATGGTTTTTTTTCTCCAAACAAGTCATCTTATAATTTTAGCTATAACTTTGTTTTTGGGACGACTCAGACATCGAAACTTGGAGGTTATTTAGAAGACATATCAAGGTATCTTTGGTAAAAATATTAAATTTTGGGTCATTATACTTTCATAGATACACCTTGTGGAAGAGATGGTTTTTGACTAGTCTTATTATTAGTCTCAAACAAGTGTTCCAGGTAAAATTGTTATATATTCTTCAATGAGGATCCGAATTCAGTACGACTAGTCACATTGGAAAGAGGACAATCTATATTATTTTTGTTACAAGTTTCAAAATTAGATATAAAATATTGCGCACATGGAATTTTGTACAAGTTCGCTCTCCTTGAAAGGCCCAAAATTAGCAAGGTTTGGGAAAGTTACCCTAACTTCCACTTGGGACATCCAATTTTGGTCAGACCCATGGAATTGAAGCAAGGACATATAAGATTACTGCAAGTCAAAATTTTATACTTAGAAGGGATGAAATTTCAGAAATACATCAGAAAGAAGGTCGACCAAGAGGATAGACTCCAAATTAATGGTTTGAAATGTACGTAACTTACAATTGGCATAACTTTTTATTGGAAGATATATTTTTTGTGATTCAAAATTTGTAATAAAGAGGAAAAAGAGGATTATTTTCTCACATGGCTCCAAAGGCTCCTCAAAAATTTACTTCACCAACTAAACCTCCAGAAAGTTGAACCATGACTCAAGATGAAATCGAAGAGATTTATCATCAGATGGAAAAGAGGATCATTGAAAATAGGGAAAAAATGGAACATAATATGGATGAAACCATGAAAAGAAATATGGATGAAATGCCAAACAAGATGGATAATAAGATGAAAGGAAATATAGATGAAATGGAAAATAATATAAATAAGAAGATGGATGAAAATAAAGAAGAAATGCAAAATTCCATGTATTCCCTAATCTTTCAAGCTCTAGATGAGAGACTCCCTACATGAGATATCAAAATGCCAGGAACCCATGAAAATAAAGGTAGTATTCATGTTCAACAACATGTTGATAATAAACAATTTTCAAGTGGATTTAACTCTAATAGTGGATTTAATTATGGTGGGGGTCCTAAATCCAACCTTCTGAAGATTGAATTAAGTTAGTTTTATGGAAAAAAACTCTTTACCTGGGTGAACCAAATAGATAAATATTTTGAACTACATAATATTATGGATGATAAGAAAATGATTCACATAGAAACTTTGAACTTTGAGATAAAACCATATCAATGGTATCGATGGATAGTGAAAAAGAAACCCCATTTGTATCATTATACTTGGGGTTTATTTACAAGAGACTTAGAAGCACAATATGGGAAAGTTTGGGAACATGACTACTTCATTCAATTGACACGAATCAAGCGCTTAGGTGATATTGAAGATTATAATTCATAATTTCAGGTATTGGCCACAAAGGTGGATGACATAAGTGATGAACAATTGTTGCAAGATTACATGGGTGGATTAAAAGAAGACATTAAACATGGAGTTTTCTTAAGACATCATACAAACATTATGGAATTTATGCAATATTCTCATCATATTCAAGCCAAGAATAAGGCTACACACAAGTCTACCATTGGAGCATACACATGAAGCAAAGATCATTTTGGGGTTCACAAGACAAGCGTGCCCCAATCAACAAGGTTAAGACCTCAAAAAATGGTTGAAAGAAGAGAAAAATGACTATGTTTCAATCATGAACGTAAGTATAGCAAGGGGCATAAATGCAGTGAGAAGAAATTATTCTACATAGACTGTGAAGAGGAAGAAAAGAAGGAATTGGAATTGCCTCAAGATCCAGATCTAGAAGAGATTACTCCAACAATATCTTGTCATGTGTTGGCAAGAATTAGTACTCCACAAACCCTCAAGACACAAGGATACATCAAAAAGAAAAAGGTAACATTATTGATTGATTCTATTAGTATCCATAATTTCATCTATTACAAGATAGAAAAATATCTCAATTGCTTTGTATATATTGCACCATAGTTTCAAGTAATGATTGCAGATGGAGGTACCGTAAATTGTTTAGGGAAATTCCATAGTATTAATATCAACATGGGGGAGTATTTTGGGTATACCCATGATTTTCATCCAAATGGGTGGTGTCGATGTTGTATTAGGGATCCAATGGTTGCAACATTGGGAACAATGGCCCTTTATTTTCAAGATATTTTCATGATATTTTCCTCAGATGGAAAGGAAATTGAACTTAGAGGTATCTAAGGGAAACCCTCTAAAGTGATAAGCTCTAATAACATGAAAAAATTACTAAAAAAGAGACACCATGGTGTAATCACATAATTGTGCTCACTTGATGTTCAAACATCTATATCCTCTTCTCCATTAGATATCCAAATAGTTATCAAAAATCATTCCAAGGTATTTAGTGAAATTCATAAGGGTCTTCCACCTTCTCAAGATCATGACCATATTATTCATTTGCATCCAGGAAGTGTACCACCTAACATTAGGCCTTACAAGTATCCATATGCAGAAAAGAGGGATGTTAAGCGCATGATCCAGGAAATGTTAGAGGTTGGCATCATTCAATCTAGCCAAAGTTTATTATCTTCATCAATGGAATTGGTTACAAAAATAGTCCATGGTGTATGTGTCTAGATTATATACAACTCAACAAAATGACCATCAAAGATAAGTTTCATATCCCTATCATTGATGAATTATTAGATGAATTGCATGGGACAAAATTCTTTACTAAGATGGATCTTTGTTTGGGATATCATCAAATAAGAATGAGGAAGGAAGGAATTCCTAAAATAGATTTTAGAACACATGAAGGTCATTTTGATTTTCTAGTTATGTCATTTAGACTTTCTAATGCACCTTCGACATTTCAAAGCTTGATGAATTCTATTTTCAAGCCTACCCTTAGAAAATTTGTGTTAGTATTTTTTAATGACATAATAATCTATAGAAAACCTTGGGAAGAGCATGTACAACATTTTGATAGAGTATTACAACTATTAGAAGAGCAACAACTTTATGAAAATCCTTCCAAGTGTGGATTTTGGGTTCAAGAAGTGGAATATTTAGGTCATATTGTATCTCATGAAGGTGTAAAAGTGGACCCTAACAAAATTAAATCTACGAGGGAATGGCCAATTCCCAAAACCTTGAAGAAACTTAGAGGATTCTTAGGATTGACAAGTTATTACCGCAATTTTGTCAAGAACTATGGTCAAGTAGAAGCACATCTAATAACATTATTAAAGAAGGAATAATTTTCTTGGACCAAAGAAGTAACTGAATCTTTTCAAAAGCTTAAGCAGGCTATGTGCACAACTCTCATTTTGGCCACACCTGACTTTAAAAAAACATTTATGTGGAGTGTGATGCCTCGATCAACGGAATTGGTGAAGTTTTAATGCAAGAAGGAAGGCCTTTTTCCTTTGAAATGATCCAACTTAAAGGAAAAAACTTAGTCAAACCCATTTATGGAAAATAAATGTTTTCCGTACTACATGCAGTTAAAAAATGATGGCCTTACCTAATAGGAAGACACTTGAAATTAAAAATAGATCATGATAGTTTGAAGTACTTCTTGGAGCAACGATTATCTTGAAAAGAGAAACTAAAATGGGTTTCAAAGATGTTGGGTTATGCTTTGAAATTATCTACCAAAAAGGAAAACATAATTTTGTGGTAGATCCCCTTTCAAGGAAAGAAGAAGAAGAACAAGGTTCACTATCTGTTATTTCTATTTCACAATCTGATTGGGTGGAAGAAGCAAGGATGGAATGGAAGAAATATTAAGAGGTATGCAAGATCATTCAACAACTCCACGAGGACCCGAATTCATTAGATAATTTTGTATGGAAGAATTATTTTTCTATGGTATCATGATCACCTATATTTATGTAAGAATTCCTAACTCAAATAGAAGGTCCTTTTGGAATTGCACACTTCTCTTATAGGAGGACATTCAAGGTTATTGAAAACATACCACATGATCAAGGAGAATTTTTTCTGGGAAGGTCTTAAAACTAATGTTCAAAATTTTATGTCTGAATGTTTAGTTTTCCAATAGAGTAAGGGAGAGACAATCAAGACTCCAGGTCTCCTACAACCATTATCTATACCAAGTCAACATTGGGAAGAAGTTTCAATGGATTTTATTACAAGTTTACCTAAATCCAAAGGAAAGGTTGTCATCATGGTAGTAGTGGATTGACTAACAAAGTATGCTCATTTTTTCTCTCTTTCTCATCCTTTTAAAGAAAGTAAAATATACATAACATTCATGGAAATAGTTCAAAAGATACATGGATTCCTGAAGATTATTGTAAGTGACAAAGATCCAATTTTTACGGGAAATTTTTGGATTGGATTATTTTTTTGTTTTGGTACACAATTGGCTAACAACTCATCTTACCACCCTCAATTCGATGTGCAAGTTGAGATTGTGAATAAATGTCTAGAAGGACATCTTTGTTGCTTTGCATCCAATAAACATACACAATGGGTCATGTGGTTACCCTTGAAGGAATGGTGGTACAACACATCCTTTCATCATAAAAATGTCCCCATTTCTGGAACTCTATGGATATCTTCCTCCATCCATTACATCACCCTTCAAAGGGAATACAAAGGTTCAAGTAGTGGAGGACCACATAGGGAACCAACGAGAGGTCCTCAAACCATTGAGGGACAACTTGGTTATGGCACTGTTAAAACCTAGGTTTGCACCTCTTCTCTCTTTTCCTCCATTATCCCAACCATCTATCGGCCTAATTCTTGCTTAGTTTCTTTTCAATGGTGTGATGAGTCAATTTGGTTTGTTCTCACTTTTCTTTTGGTTTTGCATCATTTTCTTTTTGTTTGGAAGGTTAATGCATGTTTTGGTTTGAGTTAAATAACACACATCATCATGATTTGGTCACTAGTGGGTTGCTAGTAGGGTAACTTAAGACTTTGATGAAAAAATACACAGATTGCAAGAATAGGCCTACTCTTGCAAACAACAGAGAGTCTGTTGTTTTGTTGTTTTTAACGTTTATAAATTTTTAAATTTTTAAATAATGTTGTGTTGGCTCCCCACATGCGTGTGCATGTTAATGGGAACTCGAGTTCACAAGGGTTACCACTAGTTGATCATCATTGCAGAGTTCGTGCTAAAATCATACAGCGTTGCGCCTCCAATTCTTTTCATCGTGGGATTGTGGGTAATTATCATTGCATGTGGTAAAATAAATAAAATTAACATCTACATTCAACTCATCACTTTCAACAGAGGCGATCAGAACAAGATGGTTTCTCCATGAGATAGGTTGGAAACTGAACAGAACAGAGCCACGAGAGATGGAATTGTTTGAATTCATTTCAAAAATTAGAGATGTGTTCATTAGGGAAGAGTGGTATGATTTTATTTGTGCCTTCGAAGGGTACCACATTGGAGTGGCCTTTTTCTTTGCACAAAATTTCGATGGGTTTCAGACCCATATCAGGGACACCTCCATCCATATCATAGAGAATTTCATTGGAGTGGCATGTGCTCTCCCGACCTATGGGGAGAGATGGTTCAAATAGGGATAATTTCCAGCAGAGCTCTGTAACAAATTCTTGGTGTTAGAACACCAAAACCCTGACTAGATACACAATATTTTGATCATGTGGATAAAATATGAATGGTAGGTCATCCTCATCACAGGTGAAGGTCATTTCTCCATTGTGAACTGTTATCACCTCTGTTTTCTTATGCACCTACGTGGGGATAAAGAATTAAACCTCCATTTTTATTTCTCAAAAGTTTAACAAAAATGTCTAGAAGGGTCCAAAGCCACCTCAACTATTGCCACATGAGTTTATATCACTAGGGTTTGATAAAGATATTGGTCCTCTTTGATTTCGGTGAAATAGAGATTCCCTGGGAATATTTTTTGCAATCTGTAGGGTTACAAGAAGAGGAATAACAAGTTGATCCAAAGTATGAATATAAAAAGGATGAAGATAACCCATAAATGAAGGTTTCTCCTGAACTTGGGTGCTCCTCAAAGGCTACACAACAAACTAGAAATAAGAAAGATGCACCCAAAAAGGGGGGTATCCAATCTAAAAGGACCAAATCGGCTACCCCATCAAAGGAAGAAACCCCTCAAAGGAAACTGAGATCATATACAACAAAGCAAACAGAGAAGGAGGGCAAAAAAGTTTGTAGCAGAAAACAAGAGGAACATGTTACTCCACTAGGCCCATTGTCACCTAGGAACTTTGAATATGAGCTTGTGAAAACCAACCTGTAGCAAGACAAAAATCCCATGACAAAAACAGGGAAGCAAAGGAAGACTAAACAATGTAGTCATGAGATAGTTTCTGCAGATTTTGTGCCTATAGAAACCTTGATAAAGGAATCTCCTGAAGCCAAAAAAAAAAATAGAAAAAAAAAGGAAACTAGGATCCTGAATGCTTAGTAAGCCTAACAGAAAAACCAGGATCACCAATCAATTAAGGCTTATTCTAAATCATTGTTTAATACATATCTGGATTTGCTAATATGGAAGGGATGGTTGTCCACACACTGAAAAAGATGACTGGGATAAAGAAAAGTTGAAATACAATAAAGGAGAAACTTCAGGGATAAAATATGCAACTGTGAAGACAAAGTACCCTGCAGACTTGGATTCATAGAAAAATGCAATGGACCTTGGCCCAGATCCTGAGCAAGACTCTAATGGAATGACCCCAGATACAGAGCTAGTTCCTGAGCAAGTTTAATATGACACCAAACCAGAGATTAAAACAAAAACATTGAGAATGCAGGGATCTGTGAAGGAGACACATGATAAAAATTATGAGGTGGTACCCATATATGAGATGAGGTAAGAAAAAAACTATTTTTTCCATTGACCTCAACAAACATTCCATAGAGGAGGAAGAGAGGCTAGAGGATAGAAATAAGGTGCAGGTCTTGATTAAACCAAAGGTCGAAGCTGATAGAGGTGTAGATGAAAACCACCAGGTGAAAATGTTGAAGCAAAAAATTCAGACCTTACAACAACATAATCAATATCTGGAAATGCAACATACTAAGATACAAAAGAAGTACCAGAAGTTGCAAAAGAAGCATAAGAAAACATGCTTTTTCTTGAAAGAGATAATCTAAAGAGGATTGTTGTTGTCAAAGGAGAAAGAGTTCAAGACTAATGCTAGTTGATCCACCTATGTTCCAGTTTGGTCTCCGGCTGGAGTGTACGTGGGTATTCATGAACAGTCAGTTGCCAGTTACAATTGTCAAAGGTTTTTGTTAAGAGCTGTTCTACTTCAATTACCAGTAGTAGTTATAGTTGCACTTATAGAATTTTAGTTTTTTTAGTTCAAGACATTACTGGAAAGTGTAATAAGTGGTCATTTTATTTTTATATGAACCATAATTTTTGTTGATATCAAGTTAAAAGGAAGTCACGACTAATATTTCCAATTAAACACACTCAAGTCAAAGAGATGTTTTCAAGCTGTAATGAAGCGGTGCCAGTCAAGTTATTTAGAAAGTCTAGTTGTTATGCAGAGTTGAAATTTTGTTTTAGATCTTAGATAGATGGTCTAAACCCTCTGGGACATTGATAAATAGATAGATTTTGGAATGTAAATGGGTTTAGTTCTTATTGGAAGATTCAAGAATCAGAATTTTGGGCTTGACCTAAAACTTATGATTATAAAGCTTCCTACATGGTTAATATAAGTCTTGATGAAGGTTTGTTTTTTTCCTCTCAAGTCTTTGTGTGTTCTTGATATTATCTATATGAAAGTTGGAAATGTATGCAATGTGTAATTTCCTTTCCTTTCAGCTAATGTGTCAATAGACTATTTATTGTTATGCAACCTTGTTTTAGATATTGTTTGCAGTAGATAGTTTATTGTATTGCAACCTTGTTTGGATGAATTGTGTCAAGATACATATTTTAGATCTGGAATATTATTTCATGTCTCAGATTTCATACAACAGGTGACATTGTATGCTTTGTTGTATTTCATTGTTTATTTCTTTACACCCTTACCTGTTCATCAAAATGCATGCCACTAGCTAAGGGGAACCTGCAGTGATATTTTTTGGACATTCCAACCAGGTTTGTATCCTTGAAACACTACCCATCAACTGACCAACAAACTCAATTCATAAAAAAACCCATCATTCCAAAACTTGAAGTGGCCTAGCTCTTCCCTTTAGTAGTCAGGTGCAGTCCTTAGGACCAACATCTTCTAGCATCATTTTCGGGGAACAAAGTAACGAAGTATCTTTCCCTGGGAGAAAATGATCAAATTTGATCTTTTATGGTGAATAAATATGTACAGAGCATAGCCTCAGATGGCCCTTCCTTTTTATTGATGAATTATACACATCACCAACAGCAGTAGGATCCACCACACCGACCTGATCCTATAGGGAAATGGGGCTTTATCCATGATTTAATGATTCCAGGTATCATGGTAAGTGTCACTCAAATATTTGAATCATTTGAACATATTGCAAATGATATTTCTTGATTGCAGAATGCTTTATTGGAATTTATACTCTTTGCCTTATTTAACTCTGGTGGGTGTCATGTTATCCTATTAAGTTGGTCACCCTTGAGAATAAGGTGCTATTGGGGGGTTCTTTGAAGAGTCGTCGTTCATTCTCGATCATACTTATCACCTTTCATACTTATTTCCTTTCGTCTCCTTATCTTTTGAGATTTTTGTGTGTACTAACCCAATAATGGATTGTACCTCATTTCATGGGAACAAGGGGATAAAGCCAGAGGGGAAAGTAGCTAGTAAAAGATAAAATCCAAACATCAAACCTTCCAGATGCTCTCCCAAGAGGTCTTGAGAAATAATGAGCAGTTATCTATTAAAAGTATAAGACCTGCAAAAGCATAATTTCACATTTATAGATGTCTCGCTTGTTGAGGGATCTACACAAGTGTGTTGCAAGCTAGATTATACTCCCATGGAACTCTTTGTACCTCCCCCTTCAAGTGACTCTATGGTACTGGCCCCCAATCTAATCGATTAATTATTGGGAGTACCCGACGTTTGGACCTTAATTAATTAATTAATGTCAATAAATGTGCTTGGAAAAATGTTGCAGTCCCGAAGAAGGGCATCTCACTCTCTACAAAGGCACCCATAAATGAGACAATACAAACCACTGTTTGTTATTAACCCCATGCCCAAAATTTCACCCCACTCCACTTCACATGCACACATGGCTTATATGGGTTTCTCTTAGGAAACACCTTGGACTTGGGGAATGATTGACTCAATAGGATGCCTTGAGACCCCTCCCACATCTAAATTTGACAAATTGTATAACATCCTTCAGCATTTGTTTAGCTTGAAAAGGGGGGTTTGATTTACATGTTTGGGTGGTTTGATTCACATGTTCGGGTGGTTTGATCATTAGATGTGGCTTACTTGTCATGATACTTGTGACTATTGGACCCCTAGAGGGTGTATCTGTTTTCCTTTGTAGGACCTTGCCCGATGGACCAATATTCATGAGGAGGTGATTATCTCAGACCTTCATGAGGGCTTGAATCCCAAGGTTGGATGCAGAGGTCCCATGCATGGGGCAAGATCACGATGACTAGTTTTCATAGTGAAGGAAGAAGACGTTGCCTTTGGAGGCACTATGGTAGGCCTAGACAATGAGTTACTGGCCTTTCCAACCTCGACGTTATCCCTTGGAGGCCTTGGACATCACTCTAGTATCCCATGATGTCACACAGGTCTAGGGTTTGACACCTGGAGATGATAGACCACATTTTTGGCATGTGTGGCATGGAAACATGCCTTTGGAGTCCCAACGTTCCACTAGATGATCTCAATGTCTCCTTGAGGAGGCCTAATGTCACCCTCTTTATGGTTATTTTGTAAAGAATTGATTTAATTTTTTAATTTTAATGAGCAAGTTGACATGTAGGCTCAATTTGATGAAAAGACACAATTGTTGGGTAAATTAAGCTAGTATTTTCCATATAAATATGGTTGGGAAACTTTATTTTTGAACATAACTCTCCCCATTGAGAGAGGAGATTGAAATTGACACCCTTTTTGGGGTTACTTGGCTGAAATAGTGAGGCGCACTTGTCTTGGAGGCTTGCTACTTGCATCTTGAATATTTTTTGGTGAATTTTTCTTGGCAATCTAGGGTTTTGTTGCTTGATTATTCTTGGTGAGGTAAGTAAATCTGCAATTCTCATTTTATGATAAATGTTTATGGTATATTTTCTTATTCATGTTGAAGATTATGAAATCGCTTGCTTCCAAACCCTAGGAGTAAGGAACATAATGTGTTTCTTCCTTGCTCTTTATTTTATAAACTTTGTCAAAGAGATCTTGTCTAGACAAACTTCTAGAGCCCTAAAGTGATAGCAATTTAGAAGCCTTTCCTAGCCATTGTTGCATTAAATATATTTCAATAGTCAAAGAAAGAGGAAATATCTAGGGCCTAGAAGTGCCTACTCTCTAGCTAAATTTACCTTTTAAAGCTTGGTTCTTAGAGTACTTAAGGTGCTACTCCTCAAGATCCACTTTATATTTTCTTAGACAAATATAATCATTGTTATTTCTCCAAGTAAGTGTGTTAAATCTATTCACTCCATAAACCCTAAAGGCACTAGTCTTATCTCTCTTTTGTTGGAAGATTGATCAAACACTTTTACGCTCTCTTCTTTGAAGCTTTTACTAATTTAGCCTAGATCACTAACTTTATTTCTGTTGTTATAAATGTTTGCTACAGTCATCTAATAGCAACAAAATTTTCTGCATAATTGATTGTAAATGCTAGCTAAACACTTCAGAAATTGCTAGTGACAAGTTATTATCATTCTTAATAGTAAATGTTATCTTTTCATTGTCTTTTCAAGTTTTTCTAAAGGAGCATTTGTTGTAGCTGTTACATTTTATCAATTGTTGTTGTAAACTTATTTACTGCTGCAATTTCATATAAGCGAACACTTATTGTCTTTTTCTATTGTCTACTCAAGTATTATTATCATATTTGTACTTGGGATTATTGTATATGCATGCTATATTATCGTGTTCCGGGTAGGTACATCAAGCACTTCATTAACCTCAATTTTTAGACATAGACCTAGTGACTTTGGTAACCAGTGAGAGGGGGAATATATCTTGACCATAACCTTAATTTTCCAGCCCTTTAGGTTACCGAGGAAACATCAATTAGGGTGGACCTTGCCTATCCCTAAAAAGTGGAGATTTCCTATTAAGATGACACTCATAGGGTATCATGTTCGTTACGCCAATCTCCCTTACTTACCTAGGACTTTGGATAAGTACAAATTGTGCGATAATAAGGACAAGCTTCTTCCTCTATCTCCCTCTGAATTAATTTTCTATATAATGAACCTTTTACAAATTCTACACTTGTTTCTTAGTAGTCCATATTATCACCATGTAAGGACTTACAACAATCTAGAAAAACTCAATAGTATATCTAACATAGTCTTGAACAAACTTTATGGACTGATGACTATACCACCGTTGTTGGATTTTGTGCAATTTTCCTCTTCTATGATTAATAGAATTAAACTTGATTAATATAATTAGACACCAAAAAAATTTATATGCTAACCATGAATGCAGGGGGCAAGGAGTGGCCTAGATTCCACCAGTTCCAGGAATTAAGGTTGCCAGAAAATAAGAAAACCACAGTAGTGAGTTGTGCCTAAGAATTCTGAAGCAAAAAAAATAAGAAATGGATACCATACTCAGTTATGTAGCAGGTAAGAAGAGTGTTGCTGAGCTGTACAAGAAGATTGCAGAAGACCGAATAATGTCTTGAAGAATCTTGGCATAGACTCTCACGACGGATTTAAGTTACAGGACCATTTTGAGGCTTATTGTAACTCATTGGCATAAATACTTTGACCTAATTCTTAGGCATGCATGGACCGCTGTGTCAACCATAGGAGCTATTTAATCGTATAATATTTTTTTTTGGTAGTTTTATTTAATTTTGTAATAAATTTTCTCCCATTGTATGAATTTGGTTACATAGAATGTAAGATTAATTTGAAACTTTAATGAAGTTAAAGTATGTATGTGAGTAGTTATGCAGGAATTTTAAGTTTTGGTTATTTTTAAGGTATATTTGATGGTTGATTTTGTGTAAAATTAGGTTATAAATTGTTAGAATATAAATTTAAATGGTTAAATTTATATAATCTAAATATTTTAGTAGCAGTTTTTTAATACATTTAAAAAAATTCCATTAATACATTTAAAAATGCAATGCAAGTGAGACTAAATCCATTAATACATTTAAAAATGTAATGTAATTAAAAAAAAAGATAAGATGAAAATATCAAACTTAGAACATTTGAACAAAGGCATAGTTATATGCTCACCATGAATTCAGGGAAGTTGTTGAGGCAAAGAGTGGCCTAGAATCCACCAGTGCCAATAATGAAGATTGCCAGAAAATAAGAAGCCACAGTCGTGAGTTGTGCCTAAGAATTATGCGGCCAAAAAATAATAAATGGATACCATACATACTCAGTTATGTAGCAGGTAAGTAAGAAGAGTGTTGCTGAGCTGTACAGGAAAATTGCAGAAGACCGAATAATGTTTGGAAGCCTGTTGGCACAGATTCTCACAATCGATTTAAGGTAGATGTTATTTTGAAGCTGTGTTGGTGGAACGTTTTATTTTTAGGGTTTTTTTTTTTTAAAATCGGGTCATGTAAATTTAGATAAAATTGTTATTTTGTTGTTTAAATTGTATTTCTAATTACATAAATGAGAATTCAGCATGTTGAAAAATTATTCATATTATTATTATAAGCATTAGACCAAAAAAATTCATTCCAATCACAACCTAGGATACAGATAAAAGAGAAACAGCTTACATTTATTGTTAAATTGGCATGTATGGGTCATGTAATTCATGGGTGGGCATTTCCTCTTCCCAGATAACTAAAATGGGAAGCAAATGCTCTGTATTCGAGGGTTTATTGCCAACTCACTAAATCATACAATTTTTTTTTTTTCAATTTTATGGATTTGGACTTTATTTTTTTCAATTTTATGGATTTGCACCTCTCAGCTGATAGAAATAAAAGAGAAGCTGACCATTGTTGTTAAATTGAACTGTAGAGGTCATGTGATTTATTGGTGGGATCCCCTCTTTTCCGTATCTTCTCAGATCACTAAAGTGGAAAGGAAATGTATTCAGTAAAACTATACAAAATTATTTTTTTTTAAATTGAAAATAAACATTTAAATTTTATGGATTCATTGAAATTTAATGACATACATACACACCAGTCACAACCCAACCTGTGGATAGAGATAAAAGAAAAGCTGACAAAGTTAAAACCAAAAATTCCCCATGGCGAAACAGTAATACGGCTCAAATTTGACCATAATATGAATCGTTGAATAGCGTACAAAGGCAGAGGCCTTTCACAGGACGATGACAACTGGTTCCTGTATAAAATCACACATAACTATTCATTGAAAATTTTGATAAAGTGATCATTATTCCACATGCACGGTTTTAGAAGTTGCACTGTTTCTTATTATGAATTCATCCCATGTACTGAAGTTGCAAAATCTTTTCTCTCTATCCTTGTTAATTTATAAGGATATCTTTTTAATATTAAACTTGATTTTGTTTTAAATATGCAATGGATTAATGCAATCAGCCTAACACACAAATAGGGTTTTGCTACATATTCTCCTCTACAGAGTTGGAGTTGTGTTTCTCCTCTACAGCCAGTACCTACAAGGCCGTTTATGCACTGCGTTTATTAGAAGTTTAACCTCTGTGACTGTAGGTGTTTTCATCATTCACAAAATTATTTGTTTTGCCATGATCGATGACGAAGATTGGAATAAGCTGCCATTATTGTTAACGAAGAGAGAGTAAAGAGGTTTTTTCTTCCTGTCAGATATTGTCAATGTTCCTGCCAGATTTTTTCTTCCTGCAGAGTAAAGCGGATTTTTCTTTCGTACACTGTAAAATGATGCCCTTTGGACTTGATTCTGAATAAATCAACTCAGTTAGTCAAAAAAGAAAAAATAGCTGTTGTTTCTATGGCAGATATGGGACAGTTACTTGTTGTCCTTTTCTGTTGTTTCTAACACCGATATGGGACCATTACTTCTTCTGGATGGAAATTGATTATTCAGACATTTGACCGACTACGTCATTTTTTTTTTATCAATTCTCTGCAAAACTCAGTAGTCCGGCGTATGTTGCAGAATACAAATTGGACATATGCTGCACAAGCATCAATTCTCTGCAAAACCAGCGGATCGGCATCTGTTGCAGAATGAAAATTGGACATTTGCGCAAGCATCGGGCCCAGCAGAAAATTATTTGTCTTATTTTAACTGTCTAATATTCTTAGATAATGAAGTGCTCTCATATCAGTATAGATCCATTTTTCATTGTAAAATTAATACATATTTATGTTGTTGGAACATGTCAATGAATTTTCTCGTGCTGTTACATATATCTGTGTTATATTAATGTATTTGTGAGAAGATGATGGTTATATGTTTTTGTTGGCTATTATAATTTTTCCTTGAATAATAAAAATACCTACTATAATTGCTCATAATTTTTTCCCTCATTAAATTTCCACATAAATCACTATATCAAATTATGAGAATACTATACTTGATTTAAATTTCCACATAAATCACTATATCAAATTATCAAATTATGAGAATACTATACTTGATTTAATACGTATTTAGTTTTACTTATATATTTTGCTTCGGCTGCCCCCACACATGTTAGGATGGATCTATTACCAAATAAATTTGAAAAGACGAAACATGTAGCCAAGAATTGAAATCAATTTATCATATTTTATGGATGAAATGAAAGACAAATCCTTTGTGAATTTGTTTCAATGGAAACTGCTAATCTTGCCTTGCCTTTAATGACATATGCATTTTCTATTTGATTTTGTCTATAAGCTATTGAACTTGTTAAGACCTTCATTATCTTTCTTTGTTCTTAATGCGTGTTCTATCTATTTTTAACAAAGATTCTGGTTTTAATGGGTTCTATCTAGAGTTTTTGTTTATGGGGGAGTTTGTGGGCTCTTAATATTCCATGTTATAAATATTGTAATGTTAGAAAAATGTGTTCAAAAGTCAAAAGTTTTAGAGTTTTTTCTTATAAATTATGTTTTGTATATGAGTAAATCTAATAGTTTCTGTATCTTTCTTTGTTCTTAATGCGTGTTCTATCTCTTTTTAACAAAGATTCTGGTTTTAATGGATTCTATCTAGAGTTTATGTTTATGGGGGAGTTTGTGGGCTCTTAATATTCCATGTTATAAATATTGTAATGTTAGAAAAATGTGTTCAAAAGTCAAAAGTTTTAGAGTTTTTTCTTATAAATTATGTTTTGTATACGAGTAAATCGAATAGTTTCTATAATTGGTTTTTTTTTACATGGGTAAGATTAAAAAAATGATTTGTTTAGTATATTTTTGTTGAACTTTTTTCTTATAAGGATAAGAGACAACTTTGTAAGGCATTTTTATGGGAATTAGAGATACCCTCTTCATTTTTATAGTTGTGGTGCTCCTTTGTTTCTCAAGGAGATAACAATTATATAAATATTTTTAAACATTGGATTTTACCTTCATGAGCATTTAATATCAACTAGTAGATAGGAAAAGAAAAGATTAAGGGAAACATTTTCAATTATAAATAAAGAAAACAAAATTTCTCTTGTTCCACCATAACCATTTCCCATATCATAGCAACAGAAAGAAACTAATTTGAAACAATACAAACATAAATATAGAATAGCACAAATGGTCCTTTTTAGAGAACTTTATGTGACATTCATATCATAAAGATGTAAAGGAAACTCATTCTTGAGATTTCATGGTCACATAATTTAAGTTAGAAACCACAAAAGTCATGAGCTCCATAATATCTCTCTTTGGAGTTTAAGTAATAAATACAAATTAACTCTTCAAGATCAAATAAAATGTGTGCCAAATTGGCATTACATAATGCTCGTGATAATTAAATGAAAAATAAGAAATGCATTGTCCTAATGGATTGAGATGGGGCTCGCATCAACCATATATTGAGTGAGGTAACCTGGAAGACAAAATGAAGCAATCATAAATCGATCATGTATATAGAAAAAAACATTTAGATAATAAGACTAGATGATTGTAGATTGAGCAAGAAGAAAATAGAGGGGAGTGCTTCAAACAAGGCTTATACTCACAGAAATGAAAGCAGGGGTTGGTGCTTCCTACTACGCTTTCTTTTCTTTCTCTTTAAATAAGCAACAACACCGTTGGTTTGAATTTTCATAATGATTTCTTGAATATTCAAGATCAAGTTGGGTTAGCTATCGCTTCCAACGCATCCTTTAGCCATTATTGAATATACTCGTGTAACAATGTTATAATTATATCTTGTTTCACTCTAACGCCGAACAATTCATCTTCAATAGCTCAATGTGTTACACTAATGTTGTGTAATAGGTGATTGGTCTTCATTCTCGTTCATGAAATTGACTAGCCAACGTTGGATCTCATCTTCTAGAAAAATCCTGAGGTTCAGGTGCTCGCACAAAGTTGATAGATGAAAAAAGTGGCAATGGGGTGTGAAGAAACGTGCATACATAGGAACATGTGTATGTTGTTAGAAACATGCACGTGTTCTTAATCTTACAACCTTGATACTCACTGAACCACCACACACACTTTCCAACTCGGATTTTTTAGGAACATACACACATTCTTGAGCAAGAGCGCACACATGCTTAGGAAAATGTTCATGTTCTCGAGAAACATGTGTTCAGGAATGCATATGTGTGCTTTATAAACTAGTGCACGCTTTACAAACACACTCTTATTACTAAAGCATGTGTGCATTATTAGGAACAAGAAGGCACACATGTTCTTACTAATATTGAATCTCTCTCTCTCTCTTTGCCCCCCTCTCCCTTCCTCTCTCGCTTTGAATGCTCTCTCACTTTCTCTCTCTCCCCTCTCTCTTTCTCTCTCTCTCATCGTCCCCCTCCTCTTTCTCTATCCCACTCTCTCCCTCTGTCTTCTCTACACCCTCTCTATCTTCTCAATGTGACACACAGATGTTATGCAATAGGTGATTGGTCTTCCTTCTCGTTCATGAAACCGACTAGCCAACATTGGATCTCGTATTCTAGAAAATTCATGAGCTTGAGGTGCTCACATGAAGTTGATGGACAAAAAAAGTGGTAATGGGGTGTGAAGGAACGTGCATACACAGGAACGTGTGCACATGTTCTTAATCCTCCAACCTCGATACTCATTGAACCACCACACACACTTGCCAACTCGGATTTTTTAGGAACATGCACACATTCTTGAGCAGGAGCGTGCACATGCTCAGGAACACACACATGTTTTAGGAACTTCCACGTGCTTTATGTTAGGATATTTAGACACTTAGGAGTTAGTTAATATCTACTTGGTCTAATGTGTCGTTAGGTAAAAGTGTGTTTCTTTAGTATGCATTAGTATGCATTTATAGTTAGGAAATCTGACGGTCATGATATGTTCCCGACATAGAGTGATCCGATGATTCATATTATCCTTGATCTTAACGACTACATTGATCTATGGCTTAACACTTGATTGGTCTATGATCTCTATTTAAAGAGCATGGATGTTCATTTGTCGATGATCGATTGTGAGAAACTATTGATTTGGTGTTTTGACTATTTTTCCGATGACCAAACCTTTTTTGCATATGGAAGTTATATGCTCTATGCTTTTATTTAGCTCTTTTTAAAGGTATTATCAGGTTTTGTGTATCAATTCTCCATGGAACAACATGAGGGATGTGTAATTGTTATTTTCTAATGATTTTATGTTACTTTATCTTTGATTGAGTGATTACAATTTCCTAATGTTTCTTGTTTGCTTGCAATAGGCCAAAAACATGATCCGACCTTCCATCTAGTCCTTCATCCAGACCTTCATCCGACACTCCATCCGACACTTGGAGCATAGTAGAGTTGTCGGTTATCATATCGGCGGGATTCTATGGGCGAATCAGAAACATGGATTTTGTGCCTACACACACCCTGCAGCTATGGAACTCATTGCATTCAGACTTGAGCAATTGCATTGGCCACTATTTTGAGCACACGAGGCTATTGGAGGAGATGCGTTATGTTAATGAACTTAATGAATTTATGTTTTTAGAGAGCGTCGACCACCAGAAACACGATTTTATATACACATATAGACATTATCACGGATTTTGCTGTAAACTCTATTTTGATTATTAATATCAACGTTGTGTTAATTTTGTGACTGCATTTTTACTTTGAAGTAGTTCCACGACCATCTGGGTAGCTTGTGCATATCAGTGTATATTCATATATTCACATTTGGATTTCATAACTTGATAGTTTCAAGTTGCTTGTTTAAATCGATCATTGTGTAGATATTTTCTAACTTACAGGATGCTTCTTAGATTGTATGCATATCACAGAGAATTTTCAATCATCCATACTTACTTGTTTATATTTTGATATCTAATACCTTGTTATGCAGGTTGCAACTCAATCTTTTATAAGTTGTTTACTTATGCTATCATGGCTCTCTGTTTTTGTTTATAAAATTGTAAATCATTCCACAGTTTGGTTACTTATGTAGTGTTTCTCTTAGCCACATCTACTTTATTAGATTAGGTCAATTACTTCTTGTAAATTTACATAAACTGTTCACTTTAGTTTCAGCATTAGAATGTTAAGATCAAAGTTGATTTTGAATTATGATTTTTAATCATGTCCTAGTTATGATTTTTAATTATGTTTTGTAGGCTTGCATGAATTATCAATTCCGTACAAAGTATTTTCTTGTATTAGTGTGATAGAACAAGTGATTGATTTTGAATCTCTTCTACACAATGTTTGTAGACCATATGGATTACACGAAAATCTAATGTTGTTTTTATCATGGCAAATATTTCTATAGACTACCTTATCCATACTCCACATTTCTCTGTAGAAGTTAGCATCGAGTTGATTCCATTTGAATTGTCATTAGTGATTAGATGACATCATGATGTAATCCGCCACAGTAGACATAGTCATCACATTTGAGTATTGTTACAACACTCTTGCTTTCAGTTAGGTAGACTAGTGTAAAGATAAGGTTTATTCCCTGCAAGATAATATAGTAATTGTGAGATTTTTCTTTAAGAATAGAGTTCACTTTGTAAAGCTAATTCTGATAGATTGTTTACTTATTCAAAGATTGTTTGTTCATTCAGAAAGTTGCCTACTTATATTAAATAGTTCATAGTCCTAGATTACTTAAAGCTCATTAGTTAAAGGTTGATTTGTATATTTAACATAGAATATGTTGTTTAAATGGATCTTAAAATTCATCTTTTAAAGTAGAACTGTAAATTGAAAAAGAGTGTTGATCCATAGGGTAAGCCATCATTTTAGCTAGTTAATCTTTCTGTTAGCTTTTATTTCTGACTTGACTCATACTATGTCACAACTCTAAGTTTACTTACCTTGGTTGACAATTTAATTGAGTAAAATTAGTACATATAGTTTACCCATCATAAACGCTCTTGTAAAATCTCTCCATAATCTTTTTCTTTTGCATTAATAAACTGCGCCAAGTGGCCATGTTGTTCAGGGTCGTGGATGTTTCCCCGTAGGGTCTTACCACGTCAAAAAATTGGTGTGTTGATATTTGATCTTGTTGTGTGAGTGATTACTAAAGGTGTTCATCCTCTATTAGAATACATGTGTTTTTGAACATGGTATCAGAGCCTATTTGAAGACCTGCTCCAGTTGTAGATCGAGATTGTGAAGGTGAGTTGCCTCATCTCTGGTTTATGCCATTTCCATACATTTCTAGGCTAAGAGGACTATTTCGTTGTGTCTGGAGCGCTTGATTTAGTTAAGAACTCTTTTCATTTCACTCAAAAAGGTTTCCTTTTGCCAAAGATACAACCATTTCAGTAAGATATAAAGGTATAAAGC
>ML781000.1:78836-104401 GCA_009831015.1 Picea engelmannii | reverse complement strand
TTTTCCTCGCACCACGTGCAATCTCATAAAATCATAAATTAATAGGAAAATGTGCATTTTCCGGATAAGCTGACCGAGATCTAACCCTTGTTCTCATCGAGAAGCGAACATTTTTTCTTGTGTGAAAAAAGTTTTTTATGAGCACGCTCTCCAAGGCTATCTTCCACAACAACAACACCCCCGATCATCCTTCTAAACAATACCATATGTTTTTATAGCTCACTTGGTTAAAAGTTGCCTTATTAAGTAAGAGGTCTTGAGTTCAAGTCTCTTTTTTTGAAAAATTCCATGCATCCATTGTAAAGTGTATTTCACTCCAACTATAAAAGTGAATCACTATAAGTAGCTTTAATATTTTATTTTAAAGTTATTTATTTTCCATGCAACTTTCTTTTATAAAGTAACTTCATTGTAAAAGTGATCCCGCTTCTTTTTATAAAAGTGAGTCACTTCATAAAACAACTTATTTGTAAAAGTGAGGGAATAACTTACCCATATAGAGTCCGTTTTTTTTAAACCTCCTAATTTTTCGAGATCTTTCCATCCAAATCATCAGTTTCAATTGTTCAATCCATATTATATGCATATTTAATATGGATTCTTCCAGTTATCTTTTTCCTACCATCACCAACTACTTCCAATGGAAATCCCATATGGAGGATTTATTAAGAAGTAAAGGCATGTACGAGATTACCTTGGGAAAAGAAAAAAACCACTAATGATGAAAATAAATTCAAATGGGCTAATAGAAATGACGAATCACGTGGACTGATCAAAATGTCCATCTCTCCCGATTTAAGGTTCCACCTTCAAGAAATTGATGACCTTGATGAAGCTTGGGAAAAGCTTAAATATGTTTTTGGTAAACATAATATTATTCGAGCACATAAGTTATAAAGCTGGAGGAAGAGAATTGCATATATATTATTCTTTCAAAGCTAGGTAGTGCATATTATGTGTTTGTATCTACCTTTTATGCCATGAGAGGGGCTCTAGGGAAATCTTATAAAAAACCCACTCTTGAGTCCTTTTGTGATGGTTTGATTAGAGAGAAAAATAAACTTGTACAAATTGGAGTGATCAGCACTGCAGGTACCTCCAACAAAGCCTTAGTATCCCAACAAAAAGATAAACCAAAGAATCCCAAGAAGAAACATCCTTGCCACAACAATAAGTAAAACAAGGGACCCAAACCCACTCAGACAACCTTAGCTCCTAATGATGACAAATGAGAAAAGTCTAAAAATAAGAAGTCTCACAGACATTGCAACTTTTGTGGGAAAGATGGTCATGATGAGTCCAAATGTTTCAAGAAGATGGCAACTTTAGAAGCAGTGATGAAGAAACACAACATCAATATTGATTCTACTACTACTTCTTCTTCTCATGGATATGCACTTTCTGCATCTGGTTTCTCCTTCAATGCAACTTCTACTTCTTATTCCGATGAGTGGCTTATTGAATCTGGATCATCTTATCATATGGATAAGGAGAAAGACATACTTTCCACTCTAAATGAATGTAGCACCAAGAAAATATTTGTTGGTGATGATAGACCTCTTAGTGTTGTAGGATCTGGAACAATTCAAGTAGATAATGGTCATTTCAATGATGTATTATGTGTTCCAAGTCTTTTGTGTAACCTTTTATCAATATATCAAATCGCTCATTTAGGTCAAGGTAAAACTATAGAGTTTTCACCTCACAAAGTTGTAATCAAGGATCTCAAAGATCCTAAGCATGTTCTTGCAATTGGAATTGTTGATGATATTACTAGTTTGTACAAGTTTGACAAATTTGGGTCATCATCTTTTCCATCAGTTTTTGTTGTTCATAGAGATGACTTGTGAAAAATTTGGCATGAGCAGTTTGGTTATATAAACTATCGCTCATTGCAGCAACTATGTAATCAACAGATGGTGATTGGTCTTCCTTTTGTTTCATGCAGATATGGTGTTTGTGTTGGTTGTTTTCTCGACAAACATCATTGAAACAGTTTTGACAAACGTGCCTCTTGTATTAGCAGGTTTGGATAGATACATAATAGTGGATGAGAACATGGATTCATAGATTGGTTCAGAGAGTGGTTCAGAGACAAAGGAACATTATTATAATGGATGATAATTACACATGAATATTTGAATGCTTTTCATATATGTCAATTGATTACACATGGAATCACGAATGGACAATAACTCCAAAAGGAAGAAGATACATGACGACTTATATTTTTTCTACACAACATATTGCAGATAAGTCAAGAGAGAGAGATAGAACCAAAAGGATATCATTTAGAGAAGTTTTCAGACAGAGAGGTAAGAATAGAGGTATGATTCCAGGGGAAGATCTTCATCAAATGCAAGATAGAGAGTTAGATGCTTGGAGAGAGAGCACAGAGGCATGTTTCCAAGTGGAGAGATTGTCATAAGGGAAGAATGAGTGATATGACTTCAATATTGCATCAGAATGATACCCTTGTTCAAAGGGGGATATATTACTCATATGAAGGGAGAGAGAGTAATCAGAGGCTTAGAAACAGAGAGAAAATATCAAATAAATTTAGACAGGGGGAGCAACCACAAGGGGATTTCAGTCAGGGGGAGTATCCCTAAGGAGAGATACCCTTTTCCATTGATGTCAAAGGGGGAGAGATAGAAACATTGGTGAGGAGTAGGATCATGAATGTTATCATGAATAAGTGTTTCCATCAATGCCAAAGAGGGAGATTGTCAAAGAGTTGGTTTAGATTGATGGACAGTTGGTTTGGATTGTTGGTTGTCATTGATGTCAACCTTTGGAGAGTGATATTATAGATTGTTGTCAACTCTTAAAGATTGTTGTCAACCCTTGAGTATGTCTGATATCTCTAGAGGTATGGGTAAGGAACCCAAGTTTGGTTGAGTAATAATGTAATGAATTTTAGTGTATATGTAGGTAATACTATTCTAGATGGATAATACATGTCATGGCATTTTCGGTCATATGTGGAATGTCACATAACCCCTCATGGTTAAAGAGTTATGACCTTGTGAAGTTGAAGAACCCTTGTGAGTTATCTAGAAGCCCCTAGAAGGTCAAAGAAGTCAAATTATTCTAGAAACTCCTAGAACAAGTTAACTAGTCAAAGTGGGTGAAACTAGGATTTAATCATGGGTATAGTTGTTGCATTAAGAAAATAATTAAAAAAAAAATAGTTGCAACAAGAAGTTGTGATTTTGGTAATTATGGTAAAGTAGTTTTGATGACAAGATTGAATAGTCAAAGTGGTTGACCAAGAAATAAATTAAATAATAAAATGGTTGCAACAAGAAGTTAATTAAGGGAAAATAAGTTATGAATTGAATATTTATAGAAACGTTAGTTACAACAAGAAGTTGTGAGTAAAGAGAGATTATTTAAATAATAAAGTAGTCAAAGTGGTTGCAAAAAGAAACTATTTAAATAATAAAGTGGTTGCAACAAGAAGGAGTGAATTTGCTATTTATGGATAAGTCAAAGTGGTTGCAAAAGAAATTAATTAAATAATAAAGTTAGTTGTAACAAAAAGTGGAGAACTTACTATTTGTGGTAAAGTGGTTAAGTTAAGTGTACCAAAGTGAGCTAGAAGTGGACAAGTGATTAGAAGTGGTTTAGCCCTAAAAGAAGGAAAGTGGGTTAAGTTGGTTAGAAGGTAACCCCTTGAGGAAGCTACATGGAAGTATAAATAAGAGAGAAAGGCTCTCCCATTAGCACCTATTAAATATCATTGAATATCTATTTTGTGAAAAGTTATTTGTGCGGGTATTATTGATATAGAAAAGTGCGGCAGAAAAATCGTGGTAGGAAAAGTGTGGCAGAAAAACCGTGACAGAAAAAGGTGTGGAAGAAAAATCGCGACATAAAATTGGGGCAAAAAAAGTGTTAACGAAGAGAGAGTAAAGTGGGTTTTTCTTCCTACCAAATATTGTTAATGTTCCACTATCATCTAAATTTCGTACACCATAAAATGATGCCCTTTGGACTTGTTTCTGAATAAATCAACTCAGTTAGTCAAAAAAGATTAAAGAAAAAATATATGTTGTTTCTATCGCAGATATGGGATAGTTACTTGTTGTCCTTTTCTGTTGTTTCTAAAACCGATATGGGACCATTACTTCTTCTGGACGGAAATTGATTATTCAGACATTTGACAGACTACGCCATTTTTTTTATCATTTCTCTGCAAAACTTAGTAGTCCGGCGTATGTTGCAGAATATAAATTGGACATATGTTGCACAAGCATCAATTCTATGCAAAACCAGTGGACCGACATCTGTTGCAGAATGAAAATTGGACATTTGTGCAAGCATTGGGCCCAAGAGAAAATTATTTATCTTATTTTAACTTTGTCTAATATTCTTAGATAATGAAGTGCTCGCATAGATCCATTTTTTAGCGTGAAATTAACACATATTCATGTTGTTGGAAACATGCCAACGAATTTAATCATGTTGTCACATGTAGCTATGTCAATGTGTCTATGAGGAGAGGATGCTTGCATGTCTTTGTTGGCTATTGTAATTCTCCCTTCAATAATAAGAATACCTACTATCATTGCCCGTAGTTTTTCCCTCATTGGATTTCCACATAAATCACTATATCAAATTATGGGATTACCGTGCTTGATTTAATGCGTGTTTACTCTTACTTATACTCTGATTTTATGATATATTTCACTTCAGCTGCCCAACACATGTTAGGATGGATCTATTACCAAATAGATTTGAAAAGACAAAACATGTAGCCAAGAATTGAAATCAATTTGTCATAGTTTATGGATGAAAGATCAATGCTTTGTGAATTTGTTTCAATGGAAACTGCTAATCTTGCCTTGCCTTTAATGACATATGCATTTTCTATTTGATTTTGTCTATAATCTATTGAAGTTGTTAATACCTTCATTATCTTTCTTTGTTCTTAATGCGTGTTCTATCTATTTTTAACAAAGATTTTGGTTTTAATGGATTCTATCTAGAGTTTATGTTTATGGGGGAGTTTGTGGGCTCTTAATATTCCATGTTATAAATATTGTAATGTTAGAAAAATGTGTTCAAAAGTAAAAAAAAATAGAGTTTTTTCTTATAAATTATGTTTTGTATACGAACAAATCGAATAGCTTCTCAACCTTTATAATTGGTTTTTGGCATGGGTAAGATTAAAAACTTGTTTAGTATATTTTTGTTGATGTTTTTTCATATCAAGGACAAGAGACAACTTTGTAAGGCATTTTCATGGGAATTAGAGATACCTTATTCATTTTTATAGAGGCGGTGCTCCTTTGTTTCTCACTCATATAACAATTATATAAAGATTTCTAAACATTGGATTTTTCCTTCATGAACATTTAATATCAGCTAGTAGATAAGCAAATAAAAGATTAAGGGAAACATTTTCAATCATAAATAAAGAAAACAAAATTTCTCTTGTTCCACCATAACCATTTCCCATATCATAGAAAGAGAAAGCAACTAATTTGAAGCAATACGAACATAATATATAATAGCACAAATGTTCATTTTTAGAGAACTTTATGTGACATTCATATCATAAAGATGTAAAGGAAACTCATTCTTGAGATTTCATGGTCACATAATTTAAGTTAGAAACCACAAAAGTCATGAGCTCCAGAATAGCTCTATGTGGAGTTTAAGTAATAAATACAAATTAACTCTTCAAGATACAATAAAATATCTATCAAATTGACATTGTATAATACTCGTGATACTTAAATGAAAATAAGAAATGCATTTGTCCTAATGGATTGAGATGGGGCTCCGGTCGACCATATATTGAGTAGAGGTAACCTTGAAGACAAAAGGAAGTAGTCATAAATCGATCTTGTGCATAGAAAAAAACATTTAGATAATAAGATTAGATGATTGTAGATTGAGCAAGAAGAAAATAGAGGGGGGGTGCTTCAAACAAGGCTTATACTCACAAAAATGGAAGGAGGGGTTGGTGCTTCCTACTATGCTTTATTTTCTTTCTCTTTAAATAAGAAAGAACACCGTTGGTTTGAGTTTTCATAGTCATTTATTGAATCTTCAAGATCAAGGTGGGTTAGCTATCACTTCCAACACATCCTTTAGACATTATTGAATATACTCGTGTAAAAATGTTACAATTATATCTTGTTTCACTCTAAATATGAACAATTCATCTTCAATAGTCCTCAACGTGTCACACTGATGTTGTGCAATAGGTGATTGGTCTTCATTCTCGCTCTTGAAATTGACTAGCCAACATTGGATATCGTCTTCTATGAAATTCCTGAGGTCCGGGCGCTCGCACAAAGTTGATAGATGAAAAAAGTGGCAATGGGGTGTGAATAAATGTGCATACATAAGAACATGTGCATGTTGTTAGAAATGTGCATGTGTTCTTAATCCTACAACCTTGATACTCACTGAACCACCACACACACTTTCCAACTCGAAGTTTTTAGGAACATGCACACATTCTTGAGCAAGAACGTGCGCATGCTTAGGAAAATGTGTTTGTTCTTGAGAAACATGTGTTCATCAATTCATTTTTGTTCTTTAGGAACTAGCACACGCTTTACAAACAAAATCATATTCCTAAATCGTGTGTGCATTATTAGGAGCAAGAACACACACACTTTCTTACTAATACCAAATCTCTCTCTCTCTCTCTCTCTCTCTCTCTCTCTTCCCCCCTCTCCCTTCCTCTCTCTCTCTGACCGCTCTCTCCCTCTATCTCACTTTCTCTCTCTCCCCTCTCTCTTTCTCTCTCTCTCTCTCTACCCCCACTTCCCTCCTCCCCCCCTCTCTCTCATCATTCCCATCCTCTTTATCTATCCCACTCTCTTCCTCTGTCTTCTCTCCACCCGCTCTATCTTCTCAAAGTGTCACACTGATGTTTTCAAATAGGTGATTGGTCTTCATTCTCGTTCATGAAATCGACTAGACAACATTGGATCTCATCTTCTAAAAAATTCATGAGGTTGAGGCCCTCACATGAAGTTGATGGACAAAAAAAGTAGCAATGGGGTGTGAAGGAACGTGCATACACAAGAATGTGTGCACATGTTCTTAATCCTACAACCTTGATACTCATTGAACCACCACACACACTTGCCAACTAAGATTTTTTAGGAACATGCACACATTCTTGAGCAAGAACATGCACATGCTCAGGAACACACATGTGTTCTTGAGAAACATGCATTTAGGAATGCATACACATGTTTTAGGAACTACCGTGTGCTTGATGTTAGGATATTTAGACACTTAGGAGTTAGTTACGATCTACATGGTCTAATGTGTCGTTAGGTAAAAGTGTGTTTCTTTAGTATGCATTAGTATGCATTTGTAGTTAGGAAATCTGATGGTCATGATATGTTCCTGACATAGAGTGATTTGATGATTCATATTCTCCTTGATCTTAACGATTACATTGATCCATGGCTTAACACCCAATTGGTCCATGATCTCTATTTAAAGAGAATGGATGGTCATTTTTTGATGATCAATTGTGAGAAATGGTTGATTTGGTGTTTTGACTATTTTTTTTTATGACCAAACCTCTTTTGCATATGGAAGTTATACGCTCTATTCTTTTATTTAGTTCTTTTTAAAGGTATTATCAGATTTTGTGCATCAATTATCCATGGAACAACATGAGGTATGTGTAATCGTTATTTTCTAATGATTTTATGTTAATTTATATTCAATTAAGTGATTACAATTTCCTAACGTTTCTTGTTTGCTTGCAACAAGCCAAAAATGTGATCAGGCCTTCCATCCCGTCCTTCGTCCAGACCTTCATCTAGCACTCCATCCATCACTCAGAGCACATTGGAGTTGGTTGTTAACATATCATCAGTCTTCTATGGGAAAATCAGAAACATGGGTTTTGTGCCTACACACGCCCTCCAACTATGGAACTCATCGCATTCAGACTTGAGTAGTTGCATTGGCCGCTATTTTGAGTGCACGAGGTTGTTGGAGGAGATGCGTTCTGTTAATGAACTTAATGAATTTATTTTTTTAGAGAGCGTCGACCCTTTGAGTGGTCAACCACTCAAGATGTGTATAAACTCTATAAATACTTGTTGGTATGTGCCACCAGAGACATCATTTTATATATACATACAAACATTATCTTAGATTTTGCTGTAAACTCTATTTTGATGATTAATATCAATGTTGTGTTAATTCTATCACTGCGTTTTTACCTTGAAGTAGTGCCACGACCGTCTGGAGGCCCACCAGTGGTCTGGGTAGCTTGTGCATATCAATGTATATTCATATTTTCGCATTTGGATTTCATAACTTACTAGTTTCAAGTTACTTATTTAAATCGGTCACTGTGTATATCTTTTCTAACTTGCAGGTCGCTTCCTGGATTGTATGCATATCACAGAGCATTTATAATCATCCATACTTACTTGTTTATATTATGATATCTAATACCTTGTTATGTAGGATGCAACTCAATTGTTTATAAGTTTTTTACCTATGCTATCATAGCTCTCTGTTTCTGTTTATAAAATTGTAAATCATTCCACAGTTTGGTTACTTATGCAGTGTTTCTCTTAGCCACATATACCTTATTTGATCAGGTCAATTACTTCTTGTAAATTTACATAAACTATTCACTTTAGTTTCAACATTAGAATGCTAGGATCAAAGTTGATTTTGAATTATGATTTTTAATCATGTCCTAGTTATGATTTTGAGTTATGATTTTTAATTATATTTTGTAGGCTTGCAAGAATTATCAATTCTATACAAAGTATTTTCCAGTATCAGTGTGATAGAACAAGTGAATGATTTTGAATCTCTTCTTCACAATGTTTGTAGACCATATGGATTACAAGAACATCTAATGTTGTGTTTATCATGGCAAAGATTTCTATAGACTTCATTATCCATACTCTACATTTCTCTGTAGAAGTTAGCATCGAGTTGATTCCATTTGAATTCTCATTAGTGATTAGATTCCATCGTGATGTAATTCACCACCGTAGACATAGTCATCACATTTGAGTACGGTTACAACACTCTTTCTTTCAGTTAGGTAGACTAGTGTAAAGATAAGGTTTATTCCCTACAAGATAAACATCATTATGAGTTTTTTCTTTAAGAATAGAGTTCACTTTGTAAAGCTAATTCTGACAGATTGTTTACTTATTCAAAGATTGCTTGTTCATTCAGAAAGTTGCCTACTTAGACTATATAGTTCATAGTCCTAGATTACTTAAAGCTCATTAGTTAAAGGTTTCTTTGTATATTTAACATAAAATATGTTGTTTAAATGGATTTTAAAAGTCATCTTTTAAAGTAGAACTGTAAATTGAAAAAGAGTGTTGATCCCTAGGGTAAACCATCCTTTTAGCTAGTTAATCTTTCCGTTAGATTTTATTTCTGCCTTGAATCATACTGTGTCACAACTCTAAGTTTACTTACCTTGGTTGACAATTTAAGTGAGGGAAATTAGTACATATAGTTTACCCATCATAAAATCTCTTGTAAAATATCTCTGTAATCTTTTTCTTTTGCATTAATAAACTTCTCGAAGTGGCCTCATTGGTTGTGGTCATGGATGTTTCCGCATAGGGTTTTACCACGTCAAAACATCGGTGTGTTGATATTCGATCTGGTTTTGTGAGTGGTTACTGAAGGTGTTCATCCTCTGTTGGAATACCTATGTTTTTGAACATGGTATCATAGCCTATTTGAAGACCTGTTCCAGTTGTAGATCAAGATTGTGAAGGTGATTTGCCTCATCTCTAGTTTATGCCATTTCCATACATTTCTAGGCTAAGAGGACTATTTCATTGTGTCTGGAGCACTTGATTCAATTAAGAACACTTTTCGTTTCACTCGAAAAGGTTTCCTTTTGTCAAAGATACAAACATTTCAGTAAGATATAGAGGTATAAAGCCTGAATACGCCCTTTTTGAATTTTTGCAGAGTATTATTTTGGTTTTATATTGTTTGTTTTTGGGTTTCTACTCTTATATATATGTGTATGTTCTTTTCCCCGCACCCTGTGCAATCTCATAAAATCATAAATTAATAGGAAAATGTGCATTTTACGGGTAAGATGATCGAGATCTAACCCTTGTTCTCATCGAGAAGCGAACATTTTTTCTTGTGTGAAAAAAGTTTTTTATGAGCATGCCCTCCAAGGCCATCTTCCACAACNAAAATCATAAATTAATAGGAAAATGTGCATTTTACGGGTAAGATGATCGAGATCTAACCCTTGTTCTCATCGAGAAGCGAACATTTTTTCTTGTGTGAAAAAAGTTTTTTATGAGCATGCCCTCCAAGGCCATCTTCCACAACAACAACAAAAACAACACCCTCGATCGTCCTTCAAATAATACAATATGTCTTGCTAGCTCACTTGGTTAAAGGTTGCCTTATTAAGTAGGAGGTATTGAGTTCAAGTCTCTTTTTTGTTACTTTTTTTGAAAAAATTCATGCATCCATTGTAAAGTGTATTTCACTCCAAGTATACAAGTGAATCATTATAAGTAGCTTTAATATTTTATTTTAAAGTTTTTTATTTTTCATGCAACTTTATTTTATAAAGCAACTTCATTGTAAGAGTGATCCTGCTTCTTTTTATAAAAGTGGATCACTTCATATAACAACTTATTTGTAAAAGTGAGGGCATAACTTACACATACAAAGTTTCTTTTTAGTGTTTTTTTTTTAAACCTCCTAATTTTTCGAGATCTTTCCATCCAGATCATTAGTTTCAATTGTTAAATCCATATTATATGCATATTTAATATGGCTTCTTCTAGTTATCTTTTTCTTACCATCACGAACTACATCCAGTGGAAATCCCATGTGAAGGATTTATTAAGAAGTAAAGGTATGTACGTGATTACCTTTGGAAAAGAAAAAGAACCCATTGATGATGAAAATAAATTCAAATGGGATAATAGGAATGGCGAAGCACGAGGACTGATCAAAATGTCCATCTCTCCCGATTTAAGGTTCCACCTTCAAGAAATTGATGACCTCGATGAAGCTTGGGAAAAGCTTAAATATGTGTTTGGTAAACAAAATATTATTCGAGCACATAAGTTATAAAACTAGAGGAAGAGCGGTGCATCTATATTATTCTTTCTAAGCTAAGTAATGCATATTATGTGTTTGTATCTACCTTTTATGCCACGAGAGAGGCTCTAGAAAAGTCTTATCAAAAACCCACTCTTGAGTCCTTTTGTTATGCTTTGATTAGAGAGAAAGATAAACTTGTACAAATTGGAGTGATCAACACTACAGGTACCTCCAACAAATCCTTAGTATCCCAACAAAAATATAAACCAAAGAATCCCAATAAGCAACATCCTTGCCACAACAATAAGTAAAACAAGGGTCCCAAACCCACTAAGACAACCTTAGCTCCTAATGATGACAAATGAGAAAAATATAAAAATAAGAAGACTCACAAACATTGCAACTTTTGTGGGAAAGATGGTCATGATGAGTCCAAATGTTTCAAGAAGATGGCAGCTTTAGAAGCAGTGATGACGAAACACAACATCAATATTGATTCTACTACTTCTTCTTCTTTTCATGGATATGCACTTTCTGCATCTAGTTTCTCCTTCAATGCAACTTCTACTTCTTCTTCCGGTGAATGGCTTATTGACTCTGGAGGATATTATCATATGACTAAGGAGAAAGTCATACTTTCCACTCTAAATGAATGTAACAGCAAGAAAATATTTGTTAGTGATGATAGATCTCTTAGTGTTGTAGGATCTGGAACAATTCAAGTAAATAATGGTCATTTCAATGATGTATTATGTGTTCCAAGTCTTTTGTGTAACCTTTTATCAATATATCAAATCACTCATTCAGTTCAAGGTAAAACCGTAGATTTTTCACCTCACCAGGTTGTAATCAAGGATCTCAAAGATCCTCAACATGTTCTTGGAATTGGAATTGTTGATGATATTACCAGGTTGTACAAGTTTGACAAATTTGGGTCATCATATTTTCCATTAGTTTTTGTTATTCATAGAGATGACTTGAGAAAAATTTAGCATGAGCGATTTGGTTATATAAACTATCTCTCATTGCAATAACTATGTAATCAACAGATGGTGACTAGTCTTCCTTTTGCTTCATGTAGATATGGTGTTTGTGTCGGTTGTTTTCTCGAAAAACATCATTGGGATAGTTTTGAAAAACGTGCCTCTTGCATTAGCAGGTTTGGACAGATATATGATAGTGGATGAGAGCATTGATTCATAGATTGGTTCAAAGAGTGGTTCAAAGACAAATGAACATTATCATAATGGATGATAATTACACAGGAATATTTGAATGCTTATTCTTGAATTCTTTTCATATATGTCATTTGATTACACAAGGAAGCACCAATGGACAATAACTCCAAAAGGAAGAAGGTACATGAAGACTTATGTTTTTCCTACACAACATCATGCAGAGAAGTCAAGAGAGAGAAATAGAACCAAAAGGATAGATAGAAATACCATTCAGATAAGTTGTCAGACAGAGAGGTAAGAATAGAGCTATGATTCCAAGGGAAGAGCTTCATCATATGCAGGATAGAGATTTAGATTCTTAGAGAGAGAGCACAGAGGCATGTTTCTAGGGGGAGAGATTGTCACAAGGGAAGAATGAGCGATATGACTTCATCGTTGCATAAGAGTGATATCCTTGTTCAAAGGGGGATATATTATTCATATAAAGGGAGAGAGAGTAATGAGAGGCTTAGAAACACATAGAAAATATCAAAGACATTTATACAGGGGGAGCAACCCCAAAGATATTTCAGTCAAGGGGAGTATCCCCAAGGAGAGATACCCTTTTCCATTGATGTTAAAGGGGGAGAGATAGAAACATTGATGAGGAGTAGGAGCATGAATTTTATCATGACTAAGTGTTGCCATCAATGTTGGTGTTTCCATCAATGCCAAAGGGGGAGATTGTCAGAAATTTGGTTTAGATTGATGGATAGTTGGTTTGGATTATTGGTTGTCATTGATGTCAACCTTTGGAGAGTGATATTGTAGATTGATGTCAACCCTTGAGTATGTCTGATAGCTCTGGAGGTATGGGTAAGGAACCCAAGTTTGGTTGAGTAATAATGTAATGAATATTAGTGTATATGTAGGTAATACTATTCTATATGGATAGTACATATTGTTCCATTTCCGATGATATGTGGAACGCCACATAACTCCTCACGGTTAGAGAGTTATGACCTTGTGAAGTTGAAGAACCCTTGTGAGTTGTCTAGAAGCCCGTAGAAGGTCAAATAAGTCAAATTATTCTAGAAACGCCTAGAGCAAGTTGACTAGTCAAAGTGGGTGAAACTAGGATTTAATCATGGGTATAGTTGTTGCATTAAGAAAATAATTAAAAATAAATTAGTTGCAACAAGAAGTTGTGATTTTGGTAATTATGGTAAAGTAGTTTTGATGAGAAGATTGAATAGTTAAAGTGGTTGACCAAGAAATAAATTAAATAATAAAATGGTTGCAATAGTAAGTTAATTAAGGGAAAATAAGTTATGAATTGAATAATTATAGAAACGTTAGTTGCAACAAGAAGTTGTGAGTAAAGAGAGATTATTTAAATAATAAAGTAGTCAAAGTGGTTGCAAAGAGGAATTATTTAAATAATAAAGTGGTTGCAATAAGAAGGGGTGAGTTTACTATTTATGGATAAGTCAAAGTGGTTGCAAAAGAAATTAATTAAATAATAAAGTTAGTTGCAACTAAAAGTGGAGAAATTACTATTTGTGGTAAAGTGGTTAAGTTAAGTGTAGCAAAGTGAGCTAGAAGTGGACAAGTGATTAGAAGTGGGTTAGCCCTAAAAGAAGGAAAGTGGGTTAAGTTGGTTAGAAGGTAACCCCTTGAAGAAGCTACATGGAAGTATAAATAAAAGAGAAAGGCTCTCCCATTAGCACCTATTGAATATCATTGAATATCTATTTTGTGAAATGTTATTTGTGCAGGTATTATTGATAGAGAAAAGTGTTGTAGGAAAACCATGATAGAAAAGGTGTGACAGAAAAATAGTGGTAGGAAAAGTGTGGCAGAAAAACCGCGGTAGAAAATCGTGGAGGAAAAATTGCGATAGAAAAAGTGCAGCAGAAAAATCGCAGCAACAGATTTGTGGCAGCAGAATCGCGGGAGAAAAACCTCGACAACAGAATGCTACAAGAAGAAAAAAGGTATGGTTTTTATATGTGTAGTGTTGAACTTATGAATCTGGTTGAGGGTTTTCCTTGTAAATCTGTTGGATGCCCTCTTGGAAGTTTAGGGCTTGTTGTAGAATGGTTTTGAGGCAGGTCTATTGAAGTATATTCTTAGTGCACTTAGTTTGATTTATTGGCATATCTTGTGGTGCATTGTGAGAGACATTTGTTAATGGTCTTGGTAGATGATTCGATTATGAATGAGACATCCTTGAGGCTACATAAAAGTGAATTTATGGAACATGGTTTGATGTAAGGGTTTATGGTATTTGGTTATGGATAGTGTGATGTATTTCTAGAGAACTTTTGATGGTTATATTGGTATATGGTTGAGGTACATGTTGGGTACATGGTTGAGACAAGTAATTGATGAGTTGGTACATAGATGAGGTGTATAGTTGATGATGTTGGTACATCTTGATGAGTCATAGTTGATGTGTAGTTTATGCATGATTGGTACATACTTGATACATGGTTGGAGGCACTTATTAGTAGTATTGTTGTCACATGGTTTATATATGATGTAGAATACTTGTCTTCGTATATTATTAGAAGCACATATTGATCTTGGTGATGATTATGAGTTGTTGTGATATGCTTGGTTGATGCACATCTTGGTGATATTGTGAATATGGTTGATAGTTGTCTTAGTGATTGATCTCGGTGAGTAGATCTGAATTGGTTGATAAGATTGATGAGACAGGTTGTTGTGATAGGTTGTTTGGACAGGTTATTATGACATGTTATTTGTACAGGTTTGGTGCATGGTTGATGCACTTTTTTATGGTACAGTTTGATGCATGGTACACGTTGGCACATGTTATTGGTATAGGTTGATTATAGGTTGTTTGGTGCAGGTTGATTGGTATAGGTTTACAACAATATATCTCTCAGTGATCGTGTGACAGTGGTTCCATCATTCTACTTATATTTTAGGGTAGTTGGATAGGGCAAGGACAGGTGGTTGTAGCCACCCTTTGGTTTTAGCCAGAGAACATAGGGGGTTGTAGCCTCCTTTTGGTTGTAGCCAGAGAATTGGGGAGTTGGAGCTTCCCTCAGATTGTAGCCTGAGAAAATAGGGGGTCAGATCCTCCTTCCGGTTGTAGCTAGAGAATTGGAAGTTGGTGCTTCCTTGAATGTAATTCTTGACATATAAGAAAATCATTCTATGGTTTTCTCCCACATTGGGTTTCAATGTAAATATTGGTGTATTGTGCATTGTGTGGATGCATTTGTTATTTTTTATTATGAACCGATGAATGTTAATGCTTATGATACAGTAATATATTAATGATGAACAAATGAACGTGGTTGAATAAGTAAAAGAATATACTTTGTGGTTTAAAGGATTAATAATTGGTATAATTTCTCATTACTAATTCACCCCCCCACCCTCAGTAATCCGACAATTTATTGACTTGTTTCTACAACATATTTATACTCTAAAGTTTGTAGCATCTCTTCGTGATCTCTCATCATCCTTTCATTTTCTACTTTATAACTCTACACTTCTTCAAGCTACTCATAGTCTCAACCAACTCCATTGGTTCCACCTGGCTTCTATGTCCATTGCACTTAGTTTATAATTTCCCATGTTGACATTTAATCCTTTGATCTCCTCCTCATGATTCCAATATCCTTGGGAATCCTCCATATATACAGTCCTCATGTAAGGACCAAATTTATTTTTCATGTACCTTTAATTTTGCAAAAAAGTGCATGCAACAATTGTTAGAATTATGCATATTGTAAAATATTTTGTCAATTAGGTTATAGGCCATTCTTCAACTGAATTTATGGGGAGTGTGAATGCATTGAAATTAAATTATGATTGTTTATATACATTCTCCTTTCAATTATATTTCCAATGACTGTACTCATTCCTCATTGTAAGTTATGAGTGAAAAGTTATAACAATCTAAAATTTGCAATTTTTATTTTATTCAATTGTGCCCTGTTCTCGGTGGTGTAACTTATCTGAGAGGCCATTTTATGCCACATGTAGAAGAAAATTGGTCAGGAATAAGAAAAAAAATTGTATCGGGAATATATAAAATTTATGATTGTGAACACACAACAACTTTCATATTTGAAGTCAAATGCTTCAATCAAATTCTATACAAATATAGAATTGATGACTTTGCACTTTTACATTTACTCCAGACATCAAATTTTTAGCCAAAATTGGTTATCTCCCAAAGGGAGTGAAATTGGGAAACACTATCTCAAGACAAATTTGTTCATATTTATTTGTAGGTAAAATGTTGAATAAATAATTTTTTTTGGATTGGTGATATGGGGTCCCTTTTCCTCTTCTGAAGTTTTTTAAAAATCCCTTAAATGCGCCTAGGAATAGTGGATTTTACCTTGTTTGATTATATCCACACCAACCCATTTTGAATTTTTCCAGGAGCCTAAATGAGTATCTCCATTCCTGATTTTTTATATATCAATCAAAATTTCACCTTTATCTGAGACCTGGTTAGTGAGCATGACCTAGATCTTTAAAAACCACTAATTCACGTTTTTCAAAAATTTCAAGAAAAATTATCCAGTGTCCCTCAAAAGAATTATTGTATCCCTCATCACTATGGAAATACCTTTGAATTTCATATGTTATGATTTTAAATGCTCTTGTTATGCCCAAAACATTTTTTTGGCTCCAGACCTTTTTTTTTGTAAATTGTCTATTTTTGTTGATGTGGAAACATAATTGACATGGCATGGCACATGGTTTTTTATGTACACATATCATCCCTTGATTCGTCCATGTCATCATCCTCCTTTCCTTTCATATTCAATCACAATATTTCTTTGCATCAACGATCAGTGGTTTCCTTCTAAATTTTAGTTGGACCTCATCGAAATTCATCAAAATCTGGAAAGTCTATCGATGATCAGAAATTTTATTCTAAGTTTCATTTGGACTTCATTGAAATTAGTTGATCTCTGAAAATTCCATCAACGATCGAAAAAAATCTTTTAAGTTTCATTCGAACTTCACCGAAATTAGCAGAACTCCAAAAAGTCTATCGACAATCGACAATTTTCTTCTAAGTTTCATTCAAACTTCACTGAAATTCATTGAACCCTAAAAATTCCATCTATGGGTAGGTATTTTCTTCTAAGTTTCATTCAGACATCCCTGAAATTCTCCAATCTCAAAAGATTCCATCAGTGATTGACGATTTTCTTCTAAGTTTCATTTGGACTTTGCCTAACTATGAAAAGTCCATTGGTGATCGGTGATATTTTCTAGTTGTTGTTCATAATTTATCGAAACTTTACAAACTTTAAAAGATTAGAATATTTTGACCAAATCTAGGATGAATCTAGATCGTTGATCTCAAAATCAAAGTGATATCGACCGTTGATTCACCATACTTCACCAAATTTACAGATGAATCTCGACAGATAATGACCAAATCGAATGTGATCTGGGCCATCGATTCCCCAAACTTCATCGACAATAAAAAATCAGTGATTTGGTTTGAGGAACTAGCTGTGTAATATTTCACTAAACTCCAAAAATCTTAGTATCTAGGATGTATCTGGGTCGTCAATCCCAAAATCAAATGTGATATAGACCATTGATTCATCAAACTCAATTTTACGACCCTTTCCTTCTTCCACTATGGACCTTGTTAGTTTATGTCATGGGTATTGTCCATGTCATCACCTATATGGATTTTTTCAAAAATCCTGAAATTTTTTAAATTTTTTTTGAAAAATTTATTAATTTTTTCAAAAGTTTTCTTTGGTGAACTTAAAATTTTTAACCAGTCTAGAATGAATCTTGATCGTTGATTTCCAAGTCGAATGCAATATGGGTCATTGATTTTATGAACTCCTCATTCGCCCTTTAAGCCAAAAATTTCAACCTTCTGTGCCAAATTTAACTCTACAACTTGTAGATTGATGTCATTGATCATCTCCTCAACCGTCCTGAGTGCAAAATCGACCTGGATTTGCTTAGAAATTTGGGGATTTCACTATGGTTTCACAAATTTCCCCAAATTTTTCATAGATAAAACTCTACAACAACAAAGTTATCAAATTCAAACTAGTATTTAGCCCATACAAGTATGATGTTGAACCAAAATCTTTGATACCACTCTGTAGGGTTCACTAAACCCAATAATAATAATAAAATATGATACCAATTAAATCAAATGTATGTATTCTAAAAATTTCCATGCATCTAAAAGAACTTTTAAAACATGAATTGCAACAAAATTAGCTTTCACTCAGCTGCGTATAAATGCCTAAAACGCAAAATAACACACAACAATTAAAACCCATAATAAAATGCAATGCATCGAGCATTTAACATGCATTTGGTAGCATTATTAATTTTAGCCAAATATCCACACACATGGTAGCATATAATTCACTCAAGAACATAGTTTATGCACACATTTAAATCCCAGAAATAAGAACTTACAAACAAAGATAAAACATCGATATTTTAACAAAATGTGAAATCAGTTATAGGGAATAAACGTTCCACCCAACCATAGATTTTTTTCTACAAATCTCAGAAAAAAAAATCACCCCTAAGTTGGGGCGATGAATACACAAGAATGGTTGTATCTACTTCGTGCACTCATGTAACAACCCTAAGTAATTAATCAATTGTCATGATTTAAATAATTGTTTAATGTATATTAGTTTAATTAATTAATTAATTAATTGTCGTGATTAAATATTTGTTTAATGTATATTAGTTTAATTAATTAATCAATTAATAATCATGATTAAATATTTGTTTAAGGAATATTGGTTTAATAAATTAATAATTTTCATTTTGAGACTTAGTGTATCGGTAGATGACCCATAAATGAAAAGGGGATAAGGCGGTTGACACTTAATGGAGGGATAAGGTGGGTGAGACTTAATGAAGGGAGAAGGCGGTGAATAAGGAAGGGGAGAAAGTAGCATAAGAGGAGGGGGAAAACACTCGGGAAGGGAATTTTTTGGGGGGGGTTTGGGAGCATTATTCTTCATACTGGAGGATTGTATTACTTGTTTTGTTGGGGAGGAGCTTGCTAGAGGATTGTATTACTGGTTTTTCTTGAGGATCTTTTTGGAGGACTGTCATAGGGGGCACCTGTTGCTGGGAGTTTTGGGCTCGGGGCCAGGAAACCGCAAGGAATCTTGGAGTTACGGAGTCAGAGAGGCTCTGTTCCTAGATGGATAGAAGGAAAAGATTCAGTTTTCAGTTAGTTTCAAGCAATTTTCAAGCAGTTCAAGCAGTTAGCAGTAACAGGAAAGAAAATGACAAACTTTTTCTTCAAGAGGTATTTTACCAGTATTAATTGTGTTCAGAATGAAAGTTATGATATGAATCTATGTATTGAAAATGTGTAATATGTTGTGTAATCTGTTTTGTGACTATTTTGGACTGTATAATCTGAGAATTTGATATTTAACTGATTAATTTGCTAGAACTTCAACATAAATTAGATAGATTTGTTGTAATGCAAAAAAGAAATAGAAATTAGATGTTACGACATAAACTTGTTCATAAGGAGTCTTTTTGAAAAGAAAAGTAGTTTAGATTGCAAATTTACCATTTAACTTTGAAGCCCTAATCCAGGGATTTACAACTCACAACCTGATACAACCCACAACATGATGATTTATCCTACATCTATCCCAATCCTCATGCTCTCTTCCTCTTAGCCTACACAACCTAAGGAATGGGATCTCCCTTCACTGCACATAGTCCCCTATGCATTCCCACTTCCCTCTATGGCTCCAACAAAGTTTGGCTAGGAATATCTCTTGTTGGGGACTCCAGGGATGTTAGCCACAATAGGAAAACTCACAGTAACAACTCACTACTCTAGGGAAAACTCTCACACAGAAAAAATCACTCTACAAGCCTAACAACCTACTTCTTCATGCATTTGTAGCTCCAAAATAACGATCGCACATGTCCACTATGGATTCCTTCAAGATCCATCATTATGTACTCTTTTTTTGTCTAAAAAATTGGATGTAAAAACTTCTCTCCTTTCCCATATGAATTTCCCAACTATAAAAAAATACTCTCTTTTCCCATAAAAATTTCATTTTCTCCCATGCGTGTTGAATCTCCCAATTCCCAAGGTTAATTGTACTCATCGTCCATGCTCTCATTAACTATGTGAAGTGACTTTTCACACCCACCCTCATAAATGTGTTTAATGATTGGGGCTTTGATACACTCAAGAGGAAATTATAAGGTTTGTACACAATGATAATTTTAGAAATTGGGTTGAGATTAATAGACATGCATAATTCCCCCTTGGACCCCCTCTTAAACCTTTCCCTCTCTTGTTGAAACTTATCCCCCTTTACTTCGTCCATTTCCATCTACAAACGACAATACATTTATTTTATTATTTTTGATATACAATGTTTTCATATTGCATCATTAGGCCTACGACCATATATCATATTTACACTATGCATCGCTAAACTGAGGATTAAAAATGAGGATGTTATAAAAATAAAAACTTAGGTATGTATACATTCGACAAATAAATTTTCCTTCATATACAATAAGTCACTGCAACATAGAAAAACTGACACAAAGTTTATATAATTCATAAATATTAGCACAAATGCAAATCCAAAAGTTACATCCTCAAATAAAATTCAAGCTTATATTATGGTGGGATACTTTAATGAGTTAAAATCATATAAATTGTTTGATCCAACAAAAAAAAAATTATTTGTAGGATGGATGTTGTATTTGATGAGTCACCTTTAGGTGTTCCTTAGTTGAACTTATTTTTTGTATTAAGAATAAATTAATTTGAGATTGTCAGTAACTCTAGATCGATTAATTATTACACAATTCCATCAACTAGCATGTCCACAGGCTTATCAACTAGACAATTGATTTGTGTCACAAATCTAACTTGTAGTTGACCCTCTACAATAAAATTGACTACAAGTAATGGTCACTATCCTATTCATTAAATTATTAACTTCCAGGGTGAATTTGATGTAGGAACTCCTTCTACAAATACCATTTGACTTTCCCGATGGGTGACTAATATAATCTAAGTTGTTGGTGTTGATGCAAAAAATGTAGACAATTCAAGGAAGACTAGAGGAAAAAAACAACATGGTAATGTTTCTTTAATGGAACTTGTGCTATATGCATCTGATCCTGATACATATTTAGAGGCACACGGGTGAATCCATGAAGTTGGTTAACACCTTTTAGCAAGGGAGAGCATAGAAAACATTTTTTTCATACCCTAAAGCGAGGTAATTTTAAGCACTTGATTGAGCTATTAAGACCTCGATTGATTGCCAAAATAAGCCCTCGATTGAGGGTTATTGATGGATGTGGAAAAATCTTGATTGTGGCATTATATTAGGTTAAGTAAACCCTCAATCAAGCTATAGAGCTTGATTGAGATCCCTTTTTAATTAGTTGTGAATTCTTTTATCTCAATTGAGTTACTTTTATTAACCCATAAGGACCTCAATAGAGGTATTAGTTAACCCTCAATCAAGTTATTTTGAAAATATTTGTGAATCCCTCAATCAAGATTTATAAAATCCCTCGATTGAGATAAATTGCTCGATCAAGAGTTTAAAATCTAGAAATCTACCCCCTTGCTACAACATTTTTGCAATTGCATCTTTTAGGGGGTGAACCCCCTTCATCTCTTTCATCTTAGGTAGAAAAGTTGATGCTAGTGGATTCATTAGTGAATACTCTATCCAACAACATTTCAATTTCATATTTTTGATTTCATATTATATTTTTGATTTATTTTATTTTTGAACTTATAATTAAAAAAAATCCATAGTTCCAAAGGAACTTCGAGAAATACCAATATAAAAAAACTACACAACCACAAAAGTTTTAAAAATATGTGGGATTCCCATGGATGTATCCTCTTCAAAAGTGTATTTTTCATTTTCCAATTTATGTAAACAATAGGAAAAAAGTTGATGAGAACACAAAGGTGTATAAAATGTGATTCAAATATTAATTGGTTGGATTCAAAAGATAATAAAAAATATAATTTAAAAAAAGAAGTGGTATCTACTATATTTTGTATAAATCATGCTTGTATATTTTGTTTTTGAAAATTATACATTGAATGTTTAATTAGTTGATGGGAACAAAAGTAATTTGTTGATTTTTCCATAAATTTGCAAAGAAAATTATTTAATTAAATGAAAATTTAACACATTAAATGACATTGATATTTTTAAAATAAATTATCATTATAAAGACAACACATTTGGCTATAAATTGTTTTATTATTGCATGCCAAAATTTAGAAGGCTTATATGAGTTTTTAGGGCTTTAATTTAAAAAGTATGCAAAATATCAAATTTTGATTGTCGCATGTCATTAAAAAATGTTACCCATATTCTTTGTAGATTCACCCATGTGGTCAAACTAAATGGGAGAATATTATGGTTGAAGAGTACAGTTCCTTGATGAAAAATAAAACTTAGGACCTAATTCCCTAACCACAAGGAAATAATGCGGTGAAATGTCAATGGGTATACAAGAATAAATTTACATCTGAATGTGTTTTTGAAAGGAATAAAGCTTGAGATGTAGAAAAATGATTTTCTGATAAAGAAGGTATTGACTACACCAAGACCTTTTCCTTTGTTGTAAAAATGAATGATGTTTGACCTTTTCTTTCAGTTGTTGGTTTTTTGGATGGAAGGTAAATCACATGTATGTGAAGAGTGTTTTCTTACATGTGATCTCACTGAGAATATTTATATGGTGAAAGGCTTGGTTTTTTAGAAGGATGGTGTTGTTATAAATCTGCATCAAGGGTTAGAAAAATTCTAGATCTAGAGTCTATGATCTAGATATAGACAAATAAAGGGTAAAAGTATAAAAGTGTATACTTTTAATAGTAGATCCATATTCTATAAACCCTGATCTACAACATCAAGGAAATAAAGAAAGAAATTGAAACTCAATGGAATAAAATACATACACTTGTGAAGAATATTGATGAAGAAGTTGACCTCCAATAACCTCCTTGGGAGGATTTTTTTATTTTCCATATGTGTGGTTGATCCCTTATCCTATGGTTGTGAGTAGCTTGGTCAATACTGAGAATTCTATCAAGAGAAAATAGGGAACTTGAGGTCTAGGACAAATTCGACAACATTTACTTACTTTGGATGGATGATATGGAAATGAAGAGACCTCCCAATTTTTATAGGAAAAATAGTGGTTAAACCCCCTTGACATGGTCATAAAAAATAATTATTTGTTGACCTAATCAAATTTAAAAACTGGTTTTATGGTTTAGATATGTGCACTTTTAGTTATTTTACATTTTTAGAAAATTTCAGATGAAAACAATAAAAAAGTAGAGATTTTACGGGCCCTTGCAGTGTTTGGGGGTGTTTTTCGTATGGACAATGTAGATTTTAGGGGTGAAAAGTGCACTGGGTGTTTTCTACCATGAAATTTCAAGGGATGTTTCCTAAGGTCTAATGGATGTGGAGGAAGTGGAAAACATGTGTTTGGTGTGTTCTTGTAATCTCATGAACTTAGTACAGGTGAGCCATTTTTGGGTGATAATAGATTTCTCCTTAATGTGTACCGAGGTTAGGAGAAAATTGTATGACCAAATATATTACAATTTTCTTTTACCAAGCTCTTGAAAGGACCAAGGATATTGATAAGGGACTTGGGAAGTAGGACTACCCACAAAAGAGGCTCAGGGGTAGCACCTGTCAATAACAGAGACAAAATATGATGAGTATATAATATCTCAATAGGGATGATGTAGCCATACCTATACTCATTGAGATATATAATGGTTCACCTGAAATTAAGGGGTTTAATTGGTGAGACAAAATAATGTCTCAAATACAACATGATGCTAGAAAAAATAGGGCCATAGTAAAATACAATGATATAAATAGTCCCATATACACATGCCTAGATGAAAAGGGTCAGGTCCAACATAATAACTAATACTGATATGAGTACATAGGAGATAATTATCCCTCCCAAGGGAGAGAGGGGAGGAAACAAACTAACAATCCTTGTTGAATATAAAAGGGGCTCCAAAGATCTAAAATGAGCTAGCTAAAGTGAAGCTCAAATTGAAGTCTCTTAGAACGGTGGAACCGAGCCATTCAAATTAACGGAACTACCATCAAGGTTGAATTATGTATATATGCATGAATATTGATAGTGTGTCGATGAGTTTAAGTTGAGCACTTGAGACCTTACCAAGTTTGAAATAAATGAGGATTTTCTCATCTTGGTTCAAGGTAACCCATCAATGAGGTGAATGGGGAACCATGGTACATAGGACTAATCCCTACAATAATGGTGATAATGTTGATAGGGGAAGTCCTCCAATGTCCAAGAATAAAAGGGGTTCCTTAGGCCCAACATCCAAAGTAGAATAGGTGGATTTTGTTATCTTGCTTCAATGTAACCCATCATTGAGGTGAATGGGGAACCAAGGTACATGGAACTAACCCCTTGAATAAAGGTACTAATGTTGATAGGGGGAAGTTCATTGGTGCCCAAGAATAAAATGGGTTCCTTATCCCTAACATCCAAACTAAAACATTTAGAGTCATATAACTAGAATCAAATGTTTATGCTAGAACAAGAGTGGGACTACCTAAAGGGAAACACCCCCCCGAGGACTAGTACAACTCACAGATGTCTAGAAAACTAGTAAAATCAACTGAATCACTGAATCATCAAGTGTGTGATAATGAGATACAGTATATCATGTGAGAAACAACCAAGTCAAATAAAATTGAGGTCTCTCCTTGCTTGGTCCAAGGCACCCACCAATTAGGAAGATGAGTCCAAGGTTCATTGTCCTCTAATATAGGCCCCTAAAATATAGGTTTTGAAGTTGATAGTAGAATGACTACCATAGTTAAGTCAATGAGGAAACCTTAAATCTAACACAATGTATAAAGTAGGGTGTGACTAACAAATACTAGCATGAAAAAGGGGATAATAAGGTAATGAGAGGAAAACTCAATACTTCCCTTTCTTAGAGCATAAATGAAAGGTTGAACTAGTAGCGACTAAAAACATTCCATGGGGAATGATCGATTACTATACATACAATTTTTTGAGGACATATCACTATAGTATCAAGACAATTGGAGGTCAAAACTAGGCAACATGGGATGGGTATGTCTCATAGAGGTAGTGCAAACTATAACATGCCTCAAGGTGGAATTGAATAGACTCCATGGGACATTAAGGTGACTCATCGTAGATGTTATGAATAATGGAAACAAATGAATGATGCCAAATATTGAATCGAGTACTATAAAATCACAA
>ML781000.1:54085-67828 GCA_009831015.1 Picea engelmannii | reverse complement strand
TTGAATATTCCATCTAGCATCCTTCTTCCTTACCAATCCACATTCCTAGGCTTCTTTATCTCTTTTCCATTATTCCATTAGAACATCAATTTATTCCCTCACCTCAATTATCTCCTTCGCAACCTCCTCATTACATATTTTCTCGATGCCCTTCATTTTGACATCTTTTTTCACTTCACTGTGAATTTCCTTTGAACTCATCACATGACCATTTGTAGTCATATTCTCTTCACATATTTTAAACTGCTATGAAATTATCCTTCTCTTCCTACTATTTGTAAAAAAGGTTCTTGTCTAATACCATATGATGGTATCAGACAAAAAATTTATATGAGCTCTGATACAACTTGATGGTATCAGACAAAATAGTTTATGAGCTTTTATACCATATGATGAGAAACCCCTCACCTCCTCGGGGGCTCACACTACCTCCCGATCTAGGATCAATCTACACAGTAGACAAAGTGGCTCTCAGGTCCCCACAAAACCCTTAGAATCCTATCCACGTGCCTTTTCTTCCTTACCTACGTGAAAATTCAGACTCACAAGGGTATTTTTACTCCAACGGAGTCTTCACGTGACCTTAAGCCAAAAATTTGGGCTTAATATTTCGAGATAAAAAAATTCAGTGCTCTGAAGCTTCAGGATTCGAGATTTTTTCCCTCAACACCTTCAAAAACCTATAAACGTTGAACTAGTGAATTCCTGGATTGGCGCTTCAACACTTTAGAATTCGGGAGTTCTAACCGTAAAAACTTCCAAATCCTCTGAACATTGAATTGGAAAATTCATGGAGATTCAAGGATTGACACTCCACACTTCCCCAAGAGCCAATGGATGCGATCTACTCGAGAACTCTGGGCTTCAAGAGTTTTGAGACTTCAACACACATTGTTTCCCGAATCGTCAAACGTCGAAGTGGAAAAGGGTAGGGATCCATGGTCCACATGTCCCCAAGAATGAACGGCCTGGAGTTTCTCCACGCTTCAAGAATTTTCACACCAGAACACTTTTCACCCAAAATCCCTCATATTTTCAAACTTCTAAAGGTTCGATAATCTGTTGGTACATGTCCATGATGACCAACGGTCTAGATTTACTCTAGAGTTCGAGACTTCGGAGCTTTCGCCTCCTTTACAAAAAACATTTAAAAACTATCAAAGAAGCGAAGTCCGAAGGACTTTGGTTCTTAATGACCGCACTCTCTCCCCAGATCTGACGGTTGTAAGGGATCTTTATTCCTCTGGAACAAATCTCTCGTTCTCTTTCTTACAAAGAGATTTCTCCTTCGTTAGGGGACTAAATCCTTCTATCTCTCCTTGAGTTTCATCACTTGAAGGACTTAGACTCGGGAACACACCTTGAACTTCCCTCTTGAGATTTTCTCTCAAAATACTATGACCTTTTCACACGCTTTGTGCTTCACTTACATTCTAGAACTTAGAACATTCTTGTCTTTTGTACTCCTTGCATAGGCTTTGCACACTCTTTCTCTATCTATCCTATGAGCTTCTTCAACAATTAACTAAGTGTTGACTCTGTGCATGCTTTGCACCAGTATCTTCTTTGAGATTTTAAACTCCTACAATTATAGGCACACTCCTTGCACTCGCTCTGTGCACTCCCTGCACTATCCATTCTGAGATTGTGACTGGTTCTGGTGTGCCCACCTGAAACACTCCTCACAAAACTCATGACGGAGTTCTTGTGCACTCCTTGCACTGGATTCCCAAAGTTTTCTAACAACTCTGGTGTGCACTCCTTGCAATGGCTTCCCAAAGTTTTCTAACAACTCTGGTGTGCACTCCTTGCACTAGCCTTGAGAGCCCGAAACACTCTGAACCTCACACAGATGGGGAATTCTATCTATTCCTGCAAAGGGAACATTTAAACGCTCATAACATTCATAAATATGCACAATAAACATTCAGAAACAAACAGTCATTCACAGAGAACACACACATAGATTCATATGTAGGGAAATCTACTTTTCATTAAATATGAATACTTTTTAGAAGAGTTTACAAGACTGGATTGCAATAGAGTCTTAGTTCTTCTCTCCTCTCTCTGTTCTCTCTATTCTCAAAACTTCTTAACTAATTTTCAACAACTTCAACAACCTCTTTTGGGCATATATTACATTGATTTATACATGAAGGGGCTTCTCAAGCCTTCCCTCGAGACTATTTTAGTGCTTTCATATCACCATTAAAAGCATCCTACCACTAAGCTCATTACAATAAATATTCATTTACAATCTTCATATCTAAGGGGATTCTCAGTATCTGTACAAAATATGGCCCATTAAAGGAAATTTACGCTTATCCTTACACAATACAATGGCTCTCTCTTCCTCGATCCTTACAAACTTTATTACATAAATGATAAATTTAAAACAAAATGAGAAGGTTGCCACTTCTCTATCCTAGGGATATGCTCCCTCCTTGTGTTGTTGTGTTAGCTGATGAGTAGGAGTGACATCAAATATCACCCAAAGCATATAGTAAATTCTTCCATTTTGAAGGGCATGTTTGGAATACTTCTAAGTGTGACATCATTGTAGGGGACTAAGCTAAGTCATCCACTATGATATAGTTATGGGCTTCCCATGCATGACGATTAGGGGAATTTCATTGTAATGGAGCCTTTGGCACCTTAGGGGGAAGCTCAACATTGGTTAAGGAATATACAAATTTCCATTGGTAGACGAAAGAGGATCAATAGAGTAAGTAGGTTTTTCTTCAAGGGGAATAATATACTGATGGGATTGACTAGTCAGGTTGATATTGGAAAAATACAAGAATTTTTTTTCGTAATCCCATTCCAGGAGTTTTGGAATTTGAAGGTTTCCAATAGGATTGGTTTCTAGGGTGGAGACAATTCCTTGTGTCAGAAAAGGGCTTCTCAACATGATTGGTTGCGAAGATGAAGGTTGAGTGGGTTGAATTTTAGCCTTTTTAGTAGCTTCAACTACTTCCCACAAATTATGCATCTCAAGTAAAAACATGAAATCATGGGTATAATGTCCATAGAAACCACACATAGAACAATTTTTCTTGGTGTGAAGGATAAGATTCATCCCCTGAATAGGCTAGGGGTTATTACCTTGTCCTTAGTTCATGGAAACATTTTGGTTGCCACCAGTAGTAGTATTGGGTTACGGGTTTTGATTCCCATGGTTCCATTTGTTTTGGTCATTCTTCTTTCCCTTCCCATTATTATTCTTTTTTTTATTCTTATTTTGGGGGTTGGGTACTTTTTGTTGCGCATACACTTGTCCTTAAGGAGGAGGTGTAGGCTAACCAATGGGGGCTTGGGGTAGCATTAATAAAGGAACTATGGTTTCTTGTGGAGGGCCAAGGAAAGGGTAATAGGGATTCATGGATACCCCACCACAAGAGGAACTATCACAAAAATGTCCATGTACATAAGGATGTGCATGAAGTGTATCATATGAAGCGTTGGTGCCCACTTGATATGAAGAGAGAGATGAATCCTGAGGGAGGTTAGGATAACCATAAGGTGTGAATGGACACCCAATAGAGGTTGGAGGGTAATAGGTTCTAACCTCACCATAAGGGTTACTGTATCCACTAGCTCTAGGGGATTGGGATGTATATGGTCATGTGACACAATCCCAATAACAACATTAGCCTCATGGGATTCCCCTCATGCTGAGAAGTCACCTAAGTGAGAGAAAAAGGAATTGGGGAGAATGGTGTACAAATACCTAGAGTGGGCATATATGAGGTCATATTGTTTCTCCTTTTGGATAATGTCTTCCTTAATATTGGGAATATTCATGGCTACCTCTTTATTAATGGGAGGAAGAAGAGAGTTTAGGAACCAATCCATGATGAATCTATCATTTATATTGGATTTGCACAAGTTGCATATTCTACACCATTCATGGATATGATCCATGATATGGGTAGTTGAAGTTTGACAAAAGTTGGTCAAAGTATAAATTCCTTTGTCACGGTTGTTGGAAATTGGTTTGCATTGATTTCAACCCTAGAAGAATCAGTCAAGTGAAGAAGATGACAAATGTAAAAGATCAAGATTGCAAGATGAAGATTGTTGAAAGCATTATTTGTGGTTAATTTGGATACACTATCTTTGAGGGAATTTTTACCCCACATAAATAAATCAAATGGACGCACAAGTTACATGGTTGGAAATATTATTCCGAGACCTTTTCAAAGGTATATGGAAGTCCCTCAAACTCCCTAGGAATGAGGAGATATGAATTTTTTCGTCAGACAACCTAGCCAGAAAATTGAGGATAGTTCAACCAGGTCATCCTAGAAAATAAAAATAGGGATAGAACTACTATAAATATGGGATGGATTTTCCTATTTTTAGAGTATCCAAGTTTGTTATCTCTTGGCACAAGTTTGATAGTGAAGGAAGTAGGAGTATAAGGATATCTTATGAAGGATATTTTCTAGTCTTATGGTGATGTTTTGATCATTTATATGGGTTCTCTATAGTATGGAAGGTTGATTCTTTGCACAAGGTTCTATGTGGTTTTTGGGGTTTATGTGTGGACCCATGTGGACCTAGATTCTAAGTGAACCCAATTTGATGATAGTGAAAAAGATAGTGACAATGACAGACTATGTGGACCTAGTTTCTATGTGGACCCAATTTCTAAGCGAACCCAATTTGATGATGACGTTGATGTATCAGTGACAGTGACAGCAACTGTAATGTCCCCAAGGCCGAGCCCCGTCACAAATCATGTTTTATGCAAAGAATTGTAAATGTGTTCTATAGGCTGGTGAGCCAAGTGTTGTATAAGTTGTAGGCTTATGTGTTTTGTTAGGCCAGGGAGCCTAAGTGTTGAAGGAAAGGAGCATGTTGATGTACTTGTATGTATGCAGATCAATTAATAAAATATAAACACCGCCAGTGCAGACCGACCACGATGAATGAGTGATGGGGGACTGAGCATCCACAGAGTGGGAAAGGAATTAAGGGCTGAAAGGTGGAAAAAGGGGCTGAGTGATGAGCCTAGGGGCTAAGCCTAGGGGGCTTAAGCCTGGGAAATAATATTTTAATATTATTTTAAAAAGAGACATGTGAATTTCTATTTATCTTAAGTTTTGGAAAGGGAACGTGCAAAGGGGATACACGTTGTGGTACGCATGCCATTCCCAGGGTGAAAAGTGTCAACCCTGGTGCATGCAAATAAAACAGAGGAAGTAAGCCGTGAGGGGGATCTTCTCTCCATTCTGACCAGAACCTCGGAGCGTAGAACCGGTACGCCATCTTCCAAATTACTCTGATTCATCTCTGAAGCCGTTAAGCCTGTGTTTTTCTGAAGAAACCGTCTACACCCATGTCTCGAGCTGTGAGTCTGTGTCTGTTCTAGGAAACCCGGGAACGCATTCCTGAACCGGAATCCCTGTGTTGAACTCAAGTGGAAGCATCATGTGGTTGTATGGGGAAATGTTGAGCTAGCCTGTGCATGGAGACTGTTATGAAATCATCACCGTGAGATCATCCTGTGATTGTCGAGCCAGTTCGGGAAGCCTTGGTCTGTGTTCCCTGTGGATTGATGTGACCATGCAGTACTGGACTGCGTGAGGCTTGTTGGCATGTGAGCAACTCCTCTAGGTGAGAGAGTGCACAGAGGGAGAAGAGAACTCCTGGAAGGAACCCTATAGCTGCCATAGAGCCCGAAGACTTCCGGTCCGGTTTTTTCCTGTAACCCAAGGTAAGGGAGACTGGAAGCCGAAGGAATGTCTAGGTGACAGAGAAGGTGCACTCTCCTGGGGTGGAACAGGCATGTGGGGAATGAGGGTCTGTGGGCAATGAGCGTGGGATATTCCTGGGAGAGCTTCTTCCTAGTGAATGTGTATGTGTTATCTTCCCTGTAACCTCAGCCTAGCCTAGGATTCCTTGCCTTGGGGTGGAGCTCGATCTCAGCTCAGGGGTGACCCACTATTGAGCTGATGAACAGTGTGGTCTAAGGCTAGGAGGTTCGTGGAAGGACTGCACCTGGTTGGTGAATGCTACAACTGTTAAAAGATAAGTATCGAAATTATGCTTTAACTTTGTTGTTGTTTATGTATCATGTTTTCCGCTGTGTGTAAATGAAGTGATGTTGAATACTATGGCTCGATTAATTGTAGCAGTAACCTATATATTTCACTCTGTAATTGAAATGTGTTTAATTGTGTTAAATCCATGTGGTTATAATTCTTGTATGATTTATGTAAACATTCATGTATTGAATGGTAACTGTGAGGTTGTAAACCTCAGTAGTAAAAGGGTACACTACAGAGTGGTATCAGAGCCAAGGTTTCGACACTGAGCCTTGATGGGCCAGTGGAGCGGTCTTTGGACCGAGGGTGAGAGGAGAAATTGTGTTTGGAGGACCAATTTCGGACTCTGGTATGACCCAGAGTGTATAGGAGTTAAACTCGGGAGGATCGTGAGTCGTAGAATCACTGTGGGATTACCCGTCAACCGTCCGAGTTGACAGAAGTTGCACAGGATCTAAGTCCTCATGGGTAGAGGAGAAGCCGGAGAGGCATCATGATTTTACCATCGGAGTCTCAGGAGTGTAGAATCGTTGCCTCAAGGAATCGCGATACGCGATATTCCGACGGGTGCTCAGAACCGTCCATCAGCAAGGACATGTGTTCGAAGATTCCGCAGAGTCAGAGGTCAGAGAATTGGAAGTCCCGAGCACATGACAATGGGAATCGCGATATTTCGATACGCGATTTCCCGACGAGTGCAAGGACAGAGTGGGGACCACCAGGGTTAGAGTGGAGGACAGATGTCACCCCACATCAGAGTTTGGAACTTCATAAGTTCTAAGAACAAGTGTAGTGAGGTTTTGATATCGTGAAATGCGATTTCCCGATTGCCAGAGGAGTGTGGGCCATGGCCGGAGGGCTATCACGGATGGATTCCATCAGAAATCGGGAAGTCGGGGATTCCACTGTCGATATTTTTGACACATTTTGATTCGCGAAACCCCGAACCCTGATAAGGAAAAGGCCGGGGTCATGAGTCAATGGTCACATGGTGTAGAGCCCATGGCATGGGCTAACGCTTAAAGGAACGCATCGGAAGTCGGAGGATCAAGAGTTCTGAGTACGTGAGCATCGCGACATTATGAACTCTGAAACCTCAACGAGAGCTTCGAGTACGGTCACGGGGTAGAGGTCACATGGACCTGACTTAACTGCGAAGGGTTAAGGAAAAAAGGCACATCGGAAATTGGGATTTCGGGAAATCTGATGATATGAAACATGTTTCTCATAAAACCGCGAATCCTGATATTGCGACGTGATTAATTTAACCTTTAAACCTTTTATTTCTGAATTAAGTAATTTAGATTTTCGAATTTAATTCAAGAGCAACGCTGATTAATCGTCCTTCTAAACAAGGCTTAAAGATAAACTTTCTTTGAATGTCCTTAATGCGTCATGGTCCGATTTAGTAAGTTTCTATTATACGGGATGTGACCAAGACTATGGAAAACTCATGCAAACCACATGGTTGAACAAGTTGTATAGTATCGGTCACATGGACCAAGGCCTAGCTAGGAGGGCTAGCGCGCAAAGGGGCACGTCAGGTTTCGAGGATTGAAATCCCGATAGGAAGGTAAGGCCACGGTCACGAAGGCATGGTCATATGCGACAAGAGCTAAGCTCAGGAGGGCTCACGCGTGCAAAAGTTCATCGCAAATCTGAAATCGGGGATTCAACCCACCAAAACAATGTCGGTTTCAAAACGCCGATAGAGGTAACCCCGATAGAAGGAAGGGAGACCCAAAGAGTTTCCCGTGGGAGGAAAACTTCCCGATGAGGAAATAGGAGAACTTCAAGACACCCAAAAAACACAGAGCCAGACAGAGCTTAGAAAACTTATGAAGTTGAAATTTCTTTAGTTCTTGTTCGTATTAGTTTTGTGGGTTATTCATGAAGTTTAATGGCCTGACAATTTTGAATTGGATTGCACAGTGTGTGTTCAGAATACAACAGAGGCCAAAACTCCAGTTAATCAACGTTGAGCATGGAGTGGGGAAGAGTGCAAATTATCCCTGAAATGGAAGACGAACGAGAAGGAAAGGATGTTAACTTGGGAGTCGAAGGGTCGAACTCCAATGGGCATGGAAAGGAGATGGATAAAGAAGGACATATAATGAAAATCCTTGAAGGATTAAAAAGAGAGGCCAATGAGCTTCGAGCTGATAGACGAAAGCTCATGAAAGTTAAGGATCGACAAGGGAAATTAAACTTAAAATTCCTGCAGAGTCTGGAAAGAATAGAGAAGAAACTTGAGAAAGGAAGAGACTTAAGTATGACGGAGAGTCGCAGAACCCATGGTAGAAGAAGTAGATCGAGGAGTGGTAGCCGACGTCACAGTCGCTCCCAAAAACATTCGGACAGGGAGACACACAGTAGTTCAATCCCATCACCTACCAGAAAACATCAGAAATCTGGAAGGGAGGAATTGAAAGGAGAGATGAATAAAATTAAACCTCCAACATTCGATGGAGAACAGAAGAAGGAGGAAGATGCCAAGACATGGTTGTTGGGCATGAAGAAATACTTTCAGCTGCAGAATTATTCTTCCCATGCAGAGGGAAGAATTGCAATGTACCAGCTGAAAGGAAAAGCATCCATGTGGTGGGATCAGTTTGTGCAGGTGAAACACATTCAAGAGAAAGAGGTCACTTGGAAGGAATTCAAGAGGTATTTCGAGAATAAATACCTGACTAAAAGATACTATGACAGAAAGATGAAGGAGTTCTTCGAACTCAAGCTAGGCAGCGTGACCATTTATGAGTATGAGCGAATTTTTATGGAACTGTTGAAGTATGTTCCATTCATCAAGGACGAGGCTGTCAAAATTCAGAGGTATCTGAGTGGACTGCCACCTTCCATTCGTGACAAGATTCAGTACGACGATCCTAAGACCATGGAAGAAACCATAAGAAGGGAGAAATGCCTATATGAACAACAAAGGGAAAAGCCTACCTTTCGGAAGGCTTGGGACGACCAGAAGAGGTTTAAGAAGGAATAGAGGCAGAAAGGAAGTAAGCCTTCCTTTTCCAGAAACATTCCTTGGGGACAGTCATCTTTTAAAGAGCCCAGGAAAGTTGAAGGGAGTGGGCAGATGCCAAGGCCTCCATCCATGGAGTGTTGGGGTTGTAAAGGGAATCATAGGTACAGAGACTGCCCCCACAGAAAAGACAAAGAAAGAATTGTCCATGTTGTTCAGCAAGCTAAAACAGTGGAGGATATGGGCAGCAGAATGCCGAGGGTCTACGCAGCCCTGGACAACAAGCAAGCAGAATTTCAATCACACATGATTGAAGTGGAAGGTATGATAAACAACCGACCACTTGTTATTTTGATTGATTTAGGCGCTAGCCATAGTTATGTAGATCCTAGGGAGGTGGAAAGTTTGAATCTAATGAAGAGAAAACATGAGAAGTCTTGGCTAGTGCAGTTAGCCACAGGGACCAAGAGGAAGGTCACTAAATTGGTTAAGTCTTGTTCAGTGGACATGAAAGGAATGAGCACTAGGGATGAATTGAACATTCTCCCTTTAGGCTCATATGATTGCTTAATTGGGATGGACTGGTTGGACCAACACCATGCCCTTCTGGATTGTCGAAACAAGAGGTTCACGTGTCTGAACGAAGAGGGAAATCAGGTAACAGTCCAAGGAATTCCCAGAGTCGTGGCTGTGATGGAAATATCACTTATGCAGCTGAAGAAATGTTACCAGAAAGGATGTCAATTATTTGTAGCCTGGGTGGAAGAAGCATTCCAATATGTGGTCTCGAATCTGGAAGACCACAGGGTGCTCAAAGAGTTTGAGGATGTGTTTCAGGAGGTGCCTGGACTACCTCCGAAGAGGGACATCGATTTTTCTATAAATCTGATGCCTGGAGAAGCTCCAATTTTGAAAGATCCTTATAGGATGAGCACACCAGAGCTGAAAGAGTTGCAACTACAGCTCGAAGAGATATTAAAGAAAGGCTACATTCGTCCCAGTGTGTCACCGTGGGGAGCCCCAGTCCTATTTGTGAAGAAGAAAGATGGAACGTTGAGCCTGTGCATTGACTTTCGACAGTTGAATAAAGTCACTGTCAAGAACAAGTATCCTCTGCCAAGGATTGATGATCTTTTTGATCAGTTGAAGGATGCGAAAATATTTTCGAAAATAGATCTTCGGTCTCGATATCATCAACTGAGGATAAACTATGAAGACATCAGCAAAACTGCCTTCAGAACAAGGTACGGTCATTATGAGTTCACTGTGGTGTCATTTGGACTATCCAATGCGCCTGCTGTTTTCATGTGCTTAATGAATGGAGTGTTCAAAAATTATTTGGACAAGTTTGTCATAGTCTTCTTGGATGATATCTTGGTGTATTCCAAAACAGAGGAAGAACACGAACAACATCTTAGAATGGTGTTGCAGGTGTTGAGAGAACACCAACTGTACGCAAAACTGAGCAAGTGCTCATTTTACCAAAAGCAGATCCATTATATGGGAGACATTATTTCTAAAGAGGGGATCGTCGTGGATCCTGAGAAGGTACAGGCCATTCAAGAGTGGCTAGCGCCAAGAAATGTGACAGAAGTTAGATCCTTTATGGGTCTGGCAGGTTATTATAGGAGGTTCATAGCTGGATTTTCAAGGATAGCTCATGCTATCACTTCCTTGCAAAGGAAGGAGAAGAAGTTCCAGTGGATTGAACAATGCGAGAGAAGCTTCAAGCAATTGAAGCAGCTTCTCACTAGTGCTCCAATCCTAAAGATTGCTGATCCAAGTAAGGATTACGTAGTGTGCACGGATGTGTGTAAGGAAGGGATGGGAGGAGTTCTTAGCCAAGAGGGATCTGTAATTTGTTATGAATCCCGAAAGCTGAAAGAACATGAAAAGAATTATGCCACTCATGATTTAGAGCTGGCAGCAGTTGTCCATGCATTGAGGAAATGGAGACATTACCTCATGGGCAAGAAATTCGAGTTGAGAACGGATCACAATGGTCTGAAGTATTTATTTGATTAGCCAACTTTAAATGCCAGGTAGGTTAGATGGCTGGAATTTATGTGCGAATATGAATTTGATATCAGGCATATCAAAGGGAAAGACAATAAAGTGGTTGATGCACTCAACAGAAAAGTGCATGAATTACATGCTACAACCATTAGCATGTACAAAATTAAGTTGAAAGACAGAATTATGGAGGCTACAAGTGTTGATTTGCAGTACATAAATCTTGTAGAAAAGCTACAGCAGCATGAAAGACCATAGATCGAGAAAGTTTATGCCTTGGAAACTGATGGTCTACTTCTGTATAAGAACAGAGTATATGTACCCAATGTCCGAAAATTGAAACTGGCAATTCTAAAGGAGATGCATAACGTGGCTTATGCTGGACATCCTGGATATCAGAAGACTGTGGCAGCAGTCAAAAGCCATTATTTTTGTCCAAGTATGAAGAAGGAAATTGCTGAATACATCGCCAGATGTATGGAATGCCAAAAGGTCAAGGCTGAGCACAGACACCCAGCAGGGTTGTTGCAGCGTTTACCTATTCCTGAGTGGAAATGGGATGTGGTAACAATGGATTTTATCACAGGATTGCCCAGAACAAGCAAGCAACATGATTCAATCATGGTGGTGGTGGACAAGCTTACTAAAGCTGCCCATTTTATTGCATTGAAAACCACCCACAAAGCAACAGATGTTGCTGATATCTTTTTAAAAGAAGGTGCACACTTGCATGGAATTCCTAAGACAATTGTGTCTGATAGGGACCCGAAATTCACTTCAAATTTCTGGAGAGGACTGTTCAAGGGATTCAGAACGAATCTGAACTTCAGTACAGCATATCATCCCGAGTCTGACAGACAGACAGAGAGAGTAAACAGAGTAATAGAAGACATGCTGAGAATGTATGTGATGGATAAACCATCAAGGTGGGAAGACTACCTGCATTTGGTAGAATTCGCTTACAATAATGGGTACCATGCATCTTTGAAGATGAGCCCATTCGAGGCACTTTATGGAAGAAAGTGCAACACTCCAGTGAGCTGGGATAATCCAGCTGACAGAGTAGTAGTTGGACCTGAACTACTCAAAGAGATGGAAGATCAAATGATCAAAATCAAATAGAATTTGAAATATGCCCAGGATAGGTAGAAAAGTTACGCTGATAGTAACAAAACCCATAGAGAATTCATAGTGGGTGACCATGTTTTCCTGAAAGTGAAAACTAACAGGAGTTCCCTGAAATTGGGAAGTTGTGCCAAGTTGGCAGCAAGATTTTGTGGGCCATTTGAGATCCTGGAAAGGATTGGGCTAGTTGCATAAATGCCTGCATTACTTGCATCTATGACTGTACATAATGTGTTTCATGTTTCACTGCTTAAGAAATATGTACCTGATACTAATCATGTTATCGATTGGACTGTGATCCAGGTGGAACCAGAAGGTGTCCTGCAAGTGCATCCTGTATGCATATTGGACAGGAAAAGAAAACAGCTCCGGAATCGAGCTATAGAGCTTCTAAAGGTCTAGTGGACCTGGTACGGTCCTAAGGACGCAACATGGGAGCATGCAGATGTTATGCGGGTAGAGTACCCGCATCTTTTTGAAAATTTTGAAAGACTTGTAGAGACAGTGTGAGTTGCACTGAGGACAGTGCAAAATAAGGGGAGGGGGATTGTAATGTCCCCAAGGCCGAGCCCCGTCACAGATCATGTTTTATGCAAAGAATTGTAAATGTGTTCTATAGGCTGGTGAGCCAAGTGTTGTATAAGTTGTAGGCTTATGTGTTTTATTAGGCCAGGGAGCCTAAGTGTTGAAGGCCAGGAGCTTGTTGATGTACTTGTATGTATGCATATTAATTAATAAAATATAAACACCGCCAGTGCAGACCGACCACGATGAATGAGTGATGGGGGACTGAGCATCCACAAATTGGGAAAGGAATTAAGGGTTGAAAGGTGGAAAAGGGGGTTGAGTGATGAGCCTAGGGGCTAAGCCTAGGGGGCTTAAGCCTGGGAAATAATATTTTAATATTATTTTAAAAGGAGACATGTTCATTTCTGTTTATCTTAAGTTTTGCAAAGGGAACATGCAAAGGGGATGCACGCTGTGGTACGCATGCAGTTCCCAGGGTAACAAGTGTCAACCCTGGTGCATGCAAATAAAACATAGGAAGTAATCCGTGAGGGGGATCTTCTCTCCATTCTGATCGAAACCTCGGAGCATAGAACCGGTATGCCATCTGCCAGATTACTCTGATTCATATCTGAAGCCGTTAAGCCTGTGTTTGTCTAAAGAAACCGTGTACACCCATGTCCCGAGCTGTGAGTCTGTGTCTGATCTAGGCAACCCGAGAACACATTCCTAAACCGGAATCCCTGTGTTGAACTTGAGTGGAAGCATCCTGTGGTTGTATGGGGAAATGCTGAGCTAGCCTGTGCGTGGAGCCTGTTCCGAAATCATCACCATGAGATCATCCTGTGATTGCCAAGCCAGTTTGGGAAGCCTTGGTCTGTGTTCCCTGTGGATTGACGTGACCATGCAGTACTGGACTGCGTGAGGCTTGTTGGCCTATGAGAGACTCCTCCAGGTGAGAGAGTGCGCAGAGGGAGAAGAGAACTCCTGGAAGGAACCCTGTAGCTGCCATAGAGCCCGGAGAATTCCGGTCCGGTCTGTTCCTGTAACCCAAGGTAAGGGAGACTG
>ML781000.1:17112-54035 GCA_009831015.1 Picea engelmannii | reverse complement strand
TGATCCAAATGAGAATAAATTAATGAGTTTTGATTCAAAGGCTATGCATGTTATCCTAAGTGGATTAACACCAACTATCTCTATCAAGGTGATGGGATGCGACACAACTAAAGAGGTATGGGATAAACTTCAAAATATCTATGAAGTTGATCCACAAGTCAAGCAGGTCAAGCTTCAACAACACAGAGAAGAGTTTAAAAATATGAAAATGGATGAAATGGAAGATATTGCAACCTACTTACTCAAAGTAGATGAAGTTGGCAATGCCATCAGAGGATTAGGAGAATAAATCGATGAATCCTTGGTTGTACAAAAGGTGTTGAGATCACTTCTTTTGAGATATGATTCCAAGGTCTCATCCATAGAATAAAATGTGGATTTGACCAAAATGACAATGGATGAATTAAATGGGTCCCTCACAACATATGAAATGAGAAAAGGTATAGAAAATGGACAATCAAACAGAGAAGAATCTTTTAAAGTGACGAAGAAAATAAGGAGAAAGGAACAAAAGGTAGAAGAAAAATTGGGATATGATTTAGATGAAGAAGAACATTTTGTAAGAAATATCAAGAGGGGAACCATAAAATACAAAGGAAAGTTACCTTTTAAATGTTTCAATTTTGGTAGAATAAGACCCTATGCTATGAAATTTCCTTTTAAAGAAAATAAAATCTTCCACAAGAAAAAGGGCCTCTATTCTGAGGAGGATGGAAATTATTTAGATGAAAGAGATGGAGAAAAATATGTAAGAGAAGTTATCTTCATAACTCGAGAAACACAGAATGATAATCAAAAAAAAATTGAAATAGAAGAAATCAATTCTGAAGAAGAGTCTCATGAAGGAAAATTCTTTGACTATTTTTGGGGAGAAAAAGACATCACAGAAATTGAACGAGAAAATGATGAGAATCTTGAGAAATTAAAGCATGCCAAACAAGAAAATAGCAAGCTCGGGAAAAAAAAAAAAAGAGTTGAAAATTGAATTGTCAAAATGTGAAGAAGAAAATCATGAGCTTGAAAAATAAAATTAACATATTGAAGGAGAAGTTAGAATATTATGACAAATTAAAAGAATAATTGGATCACAGAAGAAAAGAGTTGATGTTGACAACAAAAAAATTGAAGAATTTTGAAAAAAGTATTGAAAAGTTGGATGAAATTCTTAGCAATCAGAGGTGATTGGACGATAAGATATCACTTGGATACAATACAAGTTTGAAGAAAACAGACACGAATAAATCAATCAAGGAAGGTGAAAGAAATTATAGAAGCTATCTGAATTCCTTAAGAAGTGGAATCAAAAATCAAGAAGAGATTGAAGAACAACAAGAACATGAAAAAATATCAGAATTCAGAAGGGGTGAAACATCAAGAAGGTCCTTTCCTACCAAGTATGAGAACAATCAAGAAGGATTTGAAGAACAATAGGAACATAACACCTCCAACTGGAACATAAGACTAGAATTCAGAAGGCGTGAAGAGCGAATAAGGTCACTCCCTATCAAGTAAGAGAAAATGTTTTTTGGTCATTGTTATATTTGCATAAAATTTGGACACAAAGCATTTCACTACAAAATCAATGCAAGAAACAACTATATGAGAAACAAAAATGATTATGGATATCCAAGGAACAATCATGTAAACAATAGACTTGGAAATTCTTATGGATATGCCAACAAAAATTATAATCCATTTGATCCACTGATAGATCAAAATATTATTTGATACAAATGAAACAATCTTTTTCACAAAGCACAATATTGCACAGATATGAAAGAATATTCTCATATCATAAAATGAACTTTAATATGGAGAAGGAAAGAGAATCCAAACCATGAACATTGTCGAATATCATTGATCATTCAAGACAAAGAATAAGAAGATAAATGGTACATAGATAGTGGGTGCTCAACACACATGATTGAGGACAAAAAAAAATTCATTAGCTTAAATAAAAAGGGTGGAAGTGTTTCATTTGGAGATGAATCCTCTGTCAAAATACTTGGAAAAGGTGTGGTAAATATTGGAAGTGAAAACGTAAAAGCCGAAAATGTCCTACTAGTTGAATATCTAAAGCATAATATGCTCAGTGTCTGTAAAATATTTGATCGAGGATACACTCTTATGTTTGATTCCCGAAAATGTGAAATTAGAGAAAAATACTCATGAAGATTGGTTGCAACAACAACGAGAAGACCAAATAACATATACATCCTAGACAAAGAAAAGAGAAAGAAAATTGAAGTCACACAAAAAATATCTAAGAACCATAACAAAGAAAGAAAGGATAAGAAGACATAAAATAAAGAAGAAGTACTATTGAGTTCCATATGTTCAGGGGGAGCATCCCCAAAGAAAAGAGTCACCCTTTTCCATTGATGTCAAAGGGTGAGAGAAACATTAGGAGCATGATGACAGGGGGAGAATAGGATGACAGGGGGATTATAAGTGTTTCCATCAATGAAAAAGGGTTATATTGTTGGAAATTGGTTTTCATTGATGTCAAACCTAGAATAAGAAGTCAAGTGAAGAAGCATATATATTTCCAAGATCAATATTGTTGAAAGAATTATTTGTGGTCAATTTGGATACCCTATATTTGATGGAATTTTTACCCTACATAAATAACTCAAATGGAAGCACACTTTACATTTTTGGTAACATTATTCTTATAACTTTCCAACGGTATATGGAAGTCCCTCTAACTCCCTAGGAATGAGGAGATATGAAATTTTTCATTCGACAACCTACCCAGAAAATTGAGGTCAATTCAGCTAGGTTAGCCCAGAAAATAAAAATAGGGATAGAACTACTATAATTACAGGATGGATTTTCGCATTTTTAGAGTATCCAAGGTTGTTATCTCTTAGCATAAGTTTGCTAGTGAAGGAACTGGGAGGATAAGGATATCTTATGAAGTATATTTTCTAGTCTTATGGTGATGTTTTGATCATTGTTATGGGTTTGCTATAGTATGGAAGGTTGATTCTTTGCACACGGTTCTAAGTGTTTTTTAGGGTTTATGTGTGGACCCATGTGGACCTAGGTTCTATATGGACCCAGATTCTAAGTGAACCTATTTTTATGATGATGATGTATCAATGATAGTGACAAAGAAAATGGCAATGCCCGTGACAATCTATGTGGACCCATTTTTTTGATGATGATGTATACATGATAGTGACAACAACAGGTTGATTCTATCATTTATATTCAAGGGAGGAAGGAAGGGTTAAGAAAATGGGTTTGGAGCCTCTTTCCAGTTGGAGCTAGAGAATCTAGGGAGTCGTAGCTTCCTTCAGGTTGGAGCCTCCTTTCAGTTGGAGTTGGAGAACTTGGAAGTTGTAGCTTCCTTTAAATGAAATATTTTATTATATAAGAAAAAAATTCATTGGATTTCCACTTATATCTATTGTGCATTGTGTATCTCTTATTCTTCTCTTCATTGGTTATATTATTTGATTAGAAAGTAAATATGTAAAAAGTGATAAATTATACTTGATATTGATTCACCCCCCCTCTCAATATCAACAATGATGGACCAAAATCTTGAATAAATTCAAGAAAACCTTCATTATATATGAAAATGATGTATAGGTATTGTCTAGTTTGTGTATGTATGATTTGGAAGTAGCACCCATAAGAGTGCATTGAAAAAACCTCAACCTAACAAAATCTTCCATTATGGAGTTGGAGGAACACAAAGGTATGAGGAATATTCCATTATGGAGTGAAAGGACAAAATATGGTTAGAGGGATCTTCTTTGGGTTTACCATCAAACTTAGGTATGTCAAAGAGATGATTAGCTAGCATAGCAAGCCAATTTTCATCATGCCAAATATGATGATTAATCAAATTGTTTAAATCAGGGAGATTTAAACTTGTCATGTAAGGAAAAATGGTTTGTTGGAATTAGATCATATATTGGCTTTGGTGTTAGTTCCTACCATGGTTTAACTAGAAGAAGACAAACTTTTTCCAAAACTAAATGATCTAGCACCTCTCATTGGGGAGGGGGTTTATGAATTAGAAGAGATAGTACCCAAAGGTGGGCTATGGGGAGTAACCTTTGTTGTAGGGTAAATGAACCCTATAGGAGATAACTCCCTTGGGATACTCCTAGACCTAAGACATAATAGAGATGTAAATGATAGATTTTCCTAGATCTAATTCATACAAGAAAATGATATACAATATGATGGAATGGAAGACTTACCCAGTGATCCGACAGTTATCCCTGCATGCTCCTTAGCTGCTAACTTCCACAAACATGCCCTTCATTTTTACTAGCTTAGATATGCACACATAGAGACACATAAACCTTTGACAAGATCAAACTAATCATGTATAAATTAATGATAGATCTAATAATGTGTCATAATACATGAAAACATTAATTCTCCACAAGGAAACATAACAATCGCATACACATCCAAGTAGAGGGAAACATCTTGTACATATTCTATTAATGAACAAATGGATTACAACTTACAATCAAAGAAGTTGATGAAGTCCTTTCCCAAGATATGTAATCGAACTGCTAGTATAAGTTTGTTTTCTCCTTTCTCCTCCCCTTTTTTCCCATAAGAGACCCCCATTATTTATAATATATTAGATATAATATCCAAGGGTAGTTTGGATAAGATATCCATGCCTAAGATGAAAATATTCTTGAGGTCGAATCACAAAGAATTTGGGGGCTTAATCTCATCTCATGAAACCAAACCTAAATAGTGAGTATCAGAGCCAGTCGTGCCCTACATTCTTATAGGGAGCGATTGATCACCCTTTGAAAGAGGAAAAGGAGCAACCAACAATTCTGGTCATGGGATGTAAAGGGACAACCAACGACTAGGAAAAACAGGACTACCAAACTAGGTGAAAAGTGGTATAATTTAATGTTTCATACTGCTAACCTATGGATGATTCCCATCAGGCGATCAGGTGGAAAATAATTGTATAACAGATGCCCCCTAAAGTGTGAGGTCAGAAGAGGTGTTTGATGGCTAAAATACTTTACAAATAAAATCATAGATCTTTGAGAGAAGGAACTTGGAAAGAAACCATCATCAGTCTGGCATAGTAATAACATCCTCAAGGCGGGCATACCCATGCTTGTTAAAAAAATATTAGCATAGCCACCAAAATAGTACACTGCAGATTCATGCATGACGCGAACAATTAGATCATGGACAAAAAAAAATAAACTATGGATCCATGTCTCAAGTGAAAGCATAGCCATGACCAAATACAAATATGAATCTATGCCACAGTATACAAATCAGTGAGATGACTTGATTCTCGAGTGATCGTTGAACTACTCATGAATAATTCCATCACAACTTGGGAGGGAATTCCATCAAGGAATGTGGTGGTCCCAACCCAAGGTATTCGTCCCAAATCCGAATGGTATGAATATACAACATGCGAATAAATGAGTTGAGGTTGAGCATGGTAGAAAGCGTCTGATTATCGGTCATTGATGTATACTGTTAACATAAACGAGTTAATCCAACGATGATGATGTTGGACCCCAAGATACCTAGTACAATCTAGTGAGTGTGAATGAATGATTTGAAGTCAAACACTCATAGATTCATTTAACATGAGACAACGATGTAAACCCGCTACTGAAATGAAAGGGAATCTTCCACTAATTTCTGCAAATCCCAAGGTACTAACTAGTTTCTAGATTTCAATCCTAGATAATGATTTAGAGTCGATAAGATGAAATATTTTGAAGGAGGGCCTTTATGTATCCCCCATCAATCGACATCAAACATATAAAGGTATATGGTGTGAAAAGCATAAGAGTAGAGCACAACTGACTCAGGGATGGCCAAGATGAATGGGATAAAGGAAAAAAATTGGTCGACATGGGCTAACATTCCTTGAACAAAACAAAATGACAAATGACTTGACTTGGCAACATTGACTTGTTAATGACCAAAACATTTTCCATGGATGACTAGAAGAGTAACCATTTGACAAAGTTTTAGAACTCATGGAGATGGTAATGAATCAGAGGCAATGGATAACCCAATTGTTGGATAGAGACACAAAACAGGTGCATTGTTCAAGGGCGACTCAAAAAACAACTTCCATTTGTGAAGAGGAATTGATAGAACCCCCCCCCCCCCAAACTCCTTTTTCTTCTTTCATGTTTAAATGAGCGTGAAATAAAATAAAATTGTGCTCGATGTTATCACCCATGGATTTAATTCTCGAGCCAGGGACAGAGAATGGTGCTCGACGATCTTTTCAATATTTAAGGAGTCTAGAAAGGTCTGAAATGAAACTCCATATACAATCTCGTCGATTTAAGGAGCCCAAGAATGTGAATTCTCATTTTGTCATTTCATATTTAGGGTGTCTAAAAGGACAAACAAGACTCCAAGGGTGTTCTTTTTCGTAAATTTAGTCTCCTGAGCCAAAAAAAGGATAAAAGAATACAAGGGAGAATTGTTCTAGCCAAAGTTGACTAGAGTATTCTTTTTTCGTAATTAGTCCATCCGGTTTGAAAAAGGGGTAAAATTACACTGAATAGAAGTCCTTTCAAATCCATTTAACGAGTGTGAAACAAAACAAGCTCAGGGTAAAATCATGAAGATGGGTTACACTTTTGCTTGTTTTATGAGAAAAAAAACTATATTTTCACAAGTTATTCAACTTCCGGCATACAAAAGTATTTGTTTTATTTAGAATTTCACTTTACAGTCAAAAACAAACTTGTCAAGAATTTTGTTAGCTTTCCAATGGTTATTTTTCAAATTTTGTTTATCACAATTTGATATGTCAATTTGATAGTTGTTTAAGAGTATGTTCCTTAAACATGAAAATAATGATAATGAGTAACTTTTTTCTACAACAATGTATCGATTATTAAACTTATGTTTTTACGAAATGAAATATATTGCAACAATCTACAGAGACTCTATTTTATTATGACTATAATTTTGAATCTAACGGATAAATATTATAATTTCTAGATTTTTTTGAAGTTGACCAAGCTGAAACCGTTGTAGATTTTAAGCACATGTTTTTCTACATCTTGTATCTATCTTAATTTTTACTTAAAACTAAAATCTAAATATACCCTTTTGAAGAGAACAGTTTAAGGATTATGAATATATTTTTTTTCTAAAATTTTCACTATATATGTTTAGAGATACCGATATTTCATTTCACTGAATCATAGTGTCTGCTGAAAATATTATGCAGTGATTTTTTTTTAAATTAAATAAAAATAGATAAAAACAAATAAAATGAAAACAAATTATACGAATTGAAAGTATATTCAATTTTGGAAATGATGGTGTCATTTTTGAAACGAAATTATCAGTATTTGCAGGAGTCCGCAACCTCCGAAGTTCAGGTAAGCTTGGGGTAATTCTCTGGTTTTTGTTTTCAATCCCAATTTCATGTTTTCAGCCGAACTAATCTTTTGGTCGAAACCTAGATTTTAACGGAATCCATTAAAAATAAACGTTTCAGACGAAATTTTCATAGAAAAAGGAAAATAATTCATCCAAAAAACATTGTACACAAATTTCGAGGGCACCGTCACGACGCCGTTCAATTTGACGTGCAAATTTTCGGCCAAAAAAATTCCTAGCAACATTTTTTCGGCTGAAAAATTGCCGCTAAGAATATTTGAGACCCGATTGTCACGAAAGTGTTACCCATATTCATGATTTTACCCCTCACTCAAAACTATTTTCATGTTTAGGGAGTCTGAAAAGAGCTTAACAGAGACTCTGGGGTGTACCTTTATCATGGTTGTGGAGCTTGATTATCTTCCTGATTCAAAGGTCTTTTACTTTCAACCATGTTTATACGCCATGAAGTATTTACACCCTAGAAGTATGTACACTCTTCCACGCGAGGGAGTGCAGAGGGGGGGTACCCCCTCTGTGGGGTCCGGGGGAGCTATCCCCCTGGCTGGGGGCAAGAGGGCCCCCAGTGGGGGTTTGGGGGCGAAGCCCCCAAAGGAAAAATTGCCTTGTAAATGTATATTGTAATTTCATTGTAAATATGGACCGTTCATTATAAGGTCGCAGATCTAACGATAGAGATTATGTTAGAGGTTTTTTTTCCCTAGAAGGCAACCCTCTTTTATGAGGGAAATGTATTGCGGCTATGGTTGATGGCGAATATTTTATTTTGAGATAGGAGACTGTGAGAGAAAGAAGAGGAAGTTACAACGGGTTTGTTGTAGGTTGTATCCCTTCATATGCTGGATAATAATAAAGGAAGGACTTGGTAATTTCTCTAGTGGATGTAGCCCACACTAGGTGAACCATGTAAATCTGTGTCTCTATTGTATTGTGTATCTTCTGTGTTTTGTTTCCACATTTGTTTTATTTTATTGCTCCACAGTCCTGTTTTTCTAACAAATGGTATCAGAGCGAAAGGTAACTCGCAAGAAAAGAGGGTTCCTGGTTCGAGTGGGATCAATGTCGGAAGATGGAAGACTATTTATATCAGAAGGATCTATTCCTACCATTGGGAGAGATAACAAAGAAGTCGACAGCTACAAAGGACGAAGAATGGGAGATTCTTGACAGAAAGGCTCTAGGAACGATACGGTTGAGCCTGGTAGCATCAGTGGATTTCAATATTTTGAAAGAAAATAAAATGAAGGGTTTGATGGATGCATTGGAAAAATTGTATGAAAAACCCTCGGTGTCCAATAAGGTATTTCTAATGAATAGATTATTTAATATGAAGATGTCGGAAGGTGGTTCTGTTGCAGATCATTTAAATGATTTTAATACGGTTACTAATTAACTAAGTTTTGTAAAAGTAGACTTTGATGATGAGGTCAGGGCTCTTCTAATCTTGTGCTCATTGCCAGAAAGTTGGAATGGCTTGGTCATGGCTATAAGTAACTATGTCTCTGGTTCAAATACTTTAAAATTTGATGATGTTGTTGGTGTTATCCTTAGTGGGGAAATGCAACAGAAAATCATAGGTGAGACATCAAGAAATGCATTGAACATGGAGAACAGGGGAAGACAAAAGGATAGAGGGAAGGGTTTTGGGAACCGTGGGAATTCTAGGAAGGCAAAATCCAAATCCAGACTTGGAAAGATAGAGTGTTGGAATTGTGGGAAGAAAGGACATCTGAAGAAAGACTGCAGAGCTCCAAAGAAACAAAGAGATGGACAACATGAGAGAAATCAGGAAGCAAATGTAACAGGTGATGTGTTACAAGATGCTTTGATTCTTTCTGTAGATAATATTTCTAAGTCTTGGTTAGTAGATTCAGGGGCTTCATTTCATGCCACACCCCATAGGAAACATTTTCTAGATTATGCTCAAGGTGATTTTGGATAGGTTCATTTGGGTGACGATGCACCATGCAAAATTGTTGGAATGGGAAATGAAAAAATAAAGCAACGCAATGGAAACCAATGGTTGTTGAAAGAGGTAATACATGTTCCAGATTTAAGGGAAAATCTAATTTCAATAGGGTAGTTGGAAAGTGAAGGTTGTGTATCGATATTTACAGATAAGACGTGGAAGGTCATCAAAGGATCATTGATGATAGCAAAAGGAGAGAAGGTAGGTACATTGTATTTATGTACTGGTAATACTGACTCTTCTATCTCTTTAGCTTCTACAGGAGTGGACACAACACTATGGCATCATAGGCTGGGACACATGAGTGAGAAGGGTATGCAAATACTTCACAAAAGAAATTTGTTGTCAGATCTTAAACAAATTTATTTGGACTTCTGTGAGCATTGTGTTTATGGAAAACAAAAGAGAGTCAGATTTCTCAGAGTCGGAAAAGAAAAGAAGAATGAAAGGTTAGAGATTGTGCATACAGATGTATGGGGACTAGCTCAGGTATCATCTCTTGGTGGATCTCGTTATTATGTTACTTTTATTGATGCTGAAACTAGAAAAACTTGGGTTTATTGCATTCGACAAAAATCTGATGTTTTTGATACTTTTAAGAAATGTAAATCTTTAGTTGAGAATGAGACAGGAAAAAGTTTGAAGTGTCTCAGATCAGATAATGGAGGTGAATATTGCAGCAAGGAGTTTGATGATTACTGTTCATACCATGGGATTCGTATAGAGAAGACAGTTCCAAGAACACCACAAGAAAATGGTGTGTCAGAAAGGATGAACAAGACAATCATGGAGTGTGCAAGGAGTATGAGATTGCATGCCGGTTTGCCCTTACAGTTATGGGCAGATGTTGTAGATATTGTTGTTTACTTAATAAACAAAGGACCTTCAAGCTCTTTGGATGGTATAATTCCAGAGGAGGAATGGATAGAAAAAAAGGTAAACTATTCTTTTTTGAAAACTTTTGGTTGTGAAGCATTTGTCCATATTGATAAAGAAAATAGAACAAAGCTTGAGTCTAAATCCAAGAAGTGTACCTTTATTGGATATGGTGTTAATGATTTTGGTTATCGATTATGGGATTATGAAAATAACAAAATCATTAGGAGTAGAGATGTCATATTCAATGAGAAGGTCATGTACAAAGATCAGTTGCAGGGAAAGAAACAGGAAGAAGAAAAACAAGAATAGATAGTACTTGATGAGATCACTGAAAAATAAATTCCAAAGGAACCTGAAAATCAAAATGTACAACAACAAGAGTAGAAGGTACCTCAAACACCTACAAGTGTTGTTAGAAGATCTACCAGGTTAAGTATACCCCCTGAACGATACTCTCCTTCATTGTATTATTTATTGTTGATTGATTCTGGTGAACCAGAATGTTATGAAGAGGCAATGCAGGTAGACAACAAAAAGAAGTAGGAGCAAGGCATGAAAGAGGAAATGGATTCCTTGGTAAATAACCATACTTGGGACTTGGTTTAGTTTCCTGTAGGAAAAAGAGCATTGCAGAATAAATGGGTTTACAAGTTGAAGGAAGAAGATGGAGGAGAAAAGAGGTACAAGGCTAGACTTGTTGTAAAGGGGTTTGCACAAAAGAAAGGTATAGATTTTGATGAAATAGTTTCTCATGTTGTTAAAATGACTTCAATTAGGGATATTTTAAGTCTTGTGGTAGTAGAAGATTTTCATCTTGAACAGTTAGATGTAAAAACAACTTTTCTCCATGGGGATTTGGAGGAAGAGATTTATATGTAGCAACCACACGGGTATGAGGTCAAAGGGAAGGAGAATTTGGTATGCAGGTTGAAGAAGAGCTTATGTGGCCTAAAGAAAGCTCTAAGGCAGTGGTATCTGAAGTTTGACAGGTTTATGACAGAATAGGGTTATAGTAGATGTCATTCTGATCACTGTGTTTTTTTTAAAAAGCTAGAAAATGGAAGCTTTATTATCTTGCTATTGTATGTAGATGACATGCTTGTTGTAGGGTCTAATATGCAGGATATAAATGTGCTTAAGAAGAAATTAGCCAATTCATTTGCGATGAAGGATTTGGGTGCTGCAAAGAAAATCCTTGGTATGAGAATAACAAGAGACAGGAAAAATCGCAACTGACATTGTGTCAGGGTGAGTACACAAAGAAGGTGTTGGAGAGGTTTAGAATGCAAAATGCAAAACCAGTTAGTACACCTTTGGCTAGACATTTCAAATTAACTAAGGAAATGTGTCCTAAGACACAGGAGGAGATAGAATACATGTCCAAGGTCCCATATTCATCAGCAGTTGGCAGCTTGATGTATGCAATGGTTTACACAAGGCCAGATATTGCACATGCAGTGGGAGTTGTGAGCAGATATATGAACAATCCAGGTAAAGAAGATTGGGAGGAAGTAAAGTGGATTCTCAGATACTTGAGAGGTACTGCTAATCATGCATTATATTTTGGAGTTTCAGAAATTGTTCTACAAGGATATGTTGATTCAGATATGGCAGGTGATAAAGATAGCTGGAGGAGTACCACAGGGTATGTGTTTACTATAGGTGGAACAACAGTAAGTTGGATTTCAAAACTGAAAAAGGTTGTTGCACTTTCAACAACAGAGGTAAAGTATGTTGCTGCTATAGAGGCTAGTAAAGAGATGATTTGGTTACAGAGGTTTATGGAGGAATTGGGAAAGAAGCAAGAGAATAGCAAGTTTTACTGTGACAGTGAGAGTGCCATTCATATTGCAAAGAACTCAGCCTTCCATTCAAAGAATAAGCATATACAGTTGAGGTACCACTTCATATGATCTGCCTTGGAAGATGGACATCTGAAGTTGGAAAAGATACACACTAGCCAAAATCCTGCAGACATGTTAACAAAGGGAGTAACTAGGGAGAAACTACATTTCTACTCAGTTTCAGTTGGTCTTCAAGAATGAAGATGAAGATGAGAAATTTGCCAGGTCCAAGAAGGTTCAGAGTCCAACATATACAACAGTAGTGGAGTTGTTAAGATCAGTCTCCAAGTGGGAGATTGTTGGTTGTGGAGCCTGATTATCTTCTTGATTCAAAGGTATTTTACTTTCAGCCGTGTTTATACCCCATGAAGTATTTACACCCCAGAAGTATGTACACTCTTCCACGTGAGGGAGTGCAGAGGGGGGGTACCCCCTCTGCGGGGTCCGGGGGGATACCCCCCCGACTAGGGGGTCTAGGGGAAAGTGGGCCCCCAGCAAGGGTTCGGGGGCGAAGCCCCTAAAGGAAAAATTGCCTTGTAAATATATATTGTAATTTCATTGTAAATATGGACCATTCATTATAAGGTTGCATATCTAACGATAGAGATTAAGTTAGGGTTTTTTTCCCTAGAAGGAAACCCTCTTTTATGAGGGAAATGTATTGCGACTATGGTTGATGGAAAATATTGTATTCTGAGATAGGAGACTGTGAGAGAAAGAAGAGGAAGAAGAGGAAGTTACAACAGGCTTGTTGTAGGTTGTATCCCTTCATATGCTAGATAATAATAAAGGAAGGACCTGGCAATTTCTTTGGTGGACGTAGCCCACACTAGGTGAACCATGCAAATCTGTGTCTCTATTGTATTGTGTATCTTCTGTGTTTTGTTTCCACATTTGTTTTATTTTATTTCTCCATGATCCTGCTTTTCTAACAGATTGATTACTGAGCGTGACCAAGGGGTAATAGTAAGCTCGATTGGAGAGAAAAAGTGGTATGTGATGAAGTTCCAGGTGCACATAACATGACTAAATCAATGGATGGAAACAAGACATGGAAAATAATGACCACTTATAATAGCAGTTCTCAACTAGGGGTGTAGAAAATGGGAGCAAGTGATTAGCTAGTGATCAAACATAGTTGTGATGCAATAAGAAATGGAAGAAAATGGTGTAGCAAAAATGAAAAACAAGACGAAAGAGAAAATAAAATGCGACCATTAAACAACGAAAATTGTGGGAACCTAAGGTATAGTCTTGGCAATATGGATTGCTAATAATGCAAAGAGAGAAATGCAGGGAAAAAAAACTCCTTATATGTCAGTTTAGATACACGTACCTTAATTTCAATGGATTTCCCCATCTTAAAAACGTCCATAGAATCCTTTCAACACACGTAAACTAGATTCCAAGGTCAACACACATAGTGAAATCCTAAAAATAATTTTTAGGGGGGATTTTTGGATATGATGTACACAAAATAAACAACACTCACACCACACACCTATGTACAAGGCACTATGCATTTTGATGCTTTATATAAAGTAAAGACCATTTCTAGGCTCGAGCCAAGGATCTCTTTCATAATTCAAGAAATGAATGTCATATGGCACACCATGGCAGGGCCATGCCACATAGGAATGAATTTTTGCAACTGAAGTTACTCAACATGAGTGGTTTTGTGAGTGATGAAATCTCCTTGATGAGACCCATCAAGTCGTGAAGGGGGTACAAAACATGAATATTCGAAAGGATGGGAAGAAAAGTATTCAATGGCAAGTTATGAAAAATAAATATAAGGTGAAAAAGGGTCAAAACTGGGAGGTTGACTGGATGTCCTAACTAATTCCCCCAGTCTCAGATTGGAACTCATCGTGTTGACTCTCGTCAGTTCCAAATCAGGGAGGATGGATTCTCGATGATGCTCATATTTCTTGGGCTTTTCGATGAAATCCATGACTTCCAGGATGGCCTCTTTTGAAGGAAACTTAGTATCTATGAAATCATGGGAACCGAGAGATTCAACAACCCTTATGGGTGGAGTAGGTTGGTCACACTCCAGATGAGGATGGATTTGTTCACCAATATCGACGGATTTCAAAGGGACTACTAGATTGACAATCTCAACCGTGGTGTGCAACACAGATGCTCCATATAAGTTTTCATCCTCAAGATGAGGTACCACCCAAGGATCAAATGACCTGAGGGATCCACTAGTAGATAAGGAAATCATGTTAATAGGAGAAATATGGGAAGTTTCAGGTGCAAGAATTGGGAAAATCCCCATAAGAAATGGATCTTTAAACATGCCTACACTGACGCTTTCATACCCCCCAGAAGAGTCACCTATGAAGGGAATATTGGTTCCAGGATTAGTTCATAAGTCAGGTGTGGAATATCCCAGTTGGTCGTTCATAACTATCTTCCCTTGATAGGGAAATTGTATAACACAAAATACAATGGATACAACAATATTCATTGTGTAGAACCAAGTGCGACCCAAGAGCATATTACAGTCGAGTGTGGCATCCACCACTTCAACTTCTACGGAGAAAATATTTCTCCTAATCTCAATGGGTAAGGAGGGGATAATTCTATAAGGTTTGAAATAATTTCAATCAAAATATTTTAGGATGGTTGGAGATGTGGTGAGTTGAGGAGAACCATTGGCTTTACAACATGACAAAGACATAATGCAAGTGGTTTCTCCTTCATTGATAACCATATGAAAGATATTATTGTTTAGACACCAAACTATAATTTGCAATTCCAGTTGGTGTGAGAAACACAACTTACTATGTTTTATTTCAAAGGAAATAATGTTAGACTCCAAAGGGTCGATTCCCACTATGGCTGATAGCAAGGCTTTCCACTGTGAGGGGTATCTCTACAATACTTCGAGTCATAACATGGAAAATGGTGGCTGGACAAGATCTTCCATTATGATATATTGTTGTGGTACCCGAGCGTTCAGATTATGAGTTGTCCATAGAAGTACCCCTTTTGGAGGGAGGATGGCAGGTTTGAAAGCCAGTTTCTCTAATGTGAGAGGGCCATTGGGTGGAGTAGTTGATGGAGTATCCTTATATGAAGGATCCTCTTCTTGGGAGACATAATTATTTTCTATGGTGGTTAGTTCCATCATGGATTTAACCATCATGAAATTTACGGTTGAGGACTTTGCATTTCCCCCAGGTTGGGGTGCAGGAACTTGTGTGATAATTTGTTTTTGTTGGGAGAAAGGATTGGTTAATACTGTTGGTTTTGAAGGAGATCCCCCTTGCTAGAGATATTCATGAACCTCAAAAATGCAGGGAAATTATTTGGTGAAGTGATCTTCCTTACATACCATGGAAGGATATTTCGCCTTTCTTTGGTTTTTTCCCCAACATTGGGGTCTTGGGTTTTTGTAGTCTCTTGTTGGTCAAAATATTTTTTATATTTTCCCTTATTTTTATTCTTTCCTCTAGATGGTTGAGATGAATTGGATTGGAACACATTCACTTTGGAGGTTTGTGCAAGAGAGGGAGGGGGTTTGGTATTGGTACCCATCTATGATTGTGTGGCAGATTGTAGATTTATAGAACCCACTATGCCATCAACATGGGTTCTTGGGGTTGGTTTTAATGGATCAGTCGACATTCAAGGAGCATGAGGGATTAGATTTTATAATGTGCTCGACTAAGAATATACCAGGTCTAAATATTGAGAATGATTGATGGCCTTCTCCTCAGTAATGACGTATCCCATAACAACATCTCTCTCGATAGGAGAAAAAAGTGACTTCGTAAACAAATCTAATAAGAGTTGATCCGGAATGGTATCTTTAATTAATCACCACTGCCTCCTCCACTCATGTATATGATCATAAATGTGAATGGAAGAGGATTTCCTAAGACAAGTCATAAGATCTGTATCAATTTCATACTGAATGGGTAGTTGGAAGTGAGTCACAAATGCCATGGAAAGAGAATTAAAATCGACAAAGGAGTTTCGTGGTAGCTCAATATACCATTTTTCCACCGAACCTGTGAGCATTCTCTGGAAAATTCATAACCAAATGGAATCATCCATCAAGGAGTTCGAAGAACACCATAGATGGAAGGTCATTACATGGTTATTATAATCTTCTCCAGGTTTTTTGTCGAACTTGGGGATTTCAAAAGGGATTTTGGAAGGGATGGGAGGCCAAAACGGGGAATGACATATAGGATCATTGGTCAAGCATGACAAATATGGCATATCCAACATAGCCAAGAACAAAAGTTTTTGGTTGACCTGTTGATACTGGTGGTAATTATGTGGCATGGGAGCAACAATAGGACCATACATATGTTATGATGATATGGAAAAAATAGATGATACTCCTATGTACAGTGGATGACCTAAAGGTCCCCCTATGTATGTTTGTTTGCTTGATTGTCCTCCCATATATGATGGTTGATGGAGTTGTTGTAATGGAATCATGGGGTTCAGGGATTGATTGGGAAACATTCCTTGCAGAGGAATTCCCACTGGATTTGGTTGACCCCATAAAGGATTCACAACTCCTGGATATGGTTGTGCATGGTACATGGATTTAGTAATAGGGATGGAAGGACCTATAGGGGCGATTTTCCCCCATGATGGTTGTTTTTTCCACCACAATGGCTGAGGGTTTGCCTCCAGCTAAAAGTTTACCTATAGTGAAGGGTTGACCTCCAATAAAAGGTATAGAAGAACTCCCCATTTGTAAAGTTGGAGATTTAGGATGAGTAGCTTGTGTAATTGGGGTTATGTGACTGACTTGATTGTTGTCCATCTGACCAATGGAATGACCAAGTAAAGAGCTTGGTGTATGCATATGCTAGACTAGTGAAGAAGGAATATTACCCAACCCATGTGAAAAGAGAGATGTATTTTCCAGTGGTTGTGTCTGAGTAACCTGGGTCGATGTTCCTAATAAAGAAGAAGAACCAACAATAGTGTATTTTTCTCTTGTAGGATCAACTACAAGAGTTTTTTATAGAGGAGGTGAAATTCCCAATGTAAATTCAAATGTATGTGGGTTCATGCCAAAATATTTCCTAGTGGTTGACATGGTCGACAAACGATAAGAAGACTACGCATAAAAAAATGTTGTGGATGGTTGTTCAATGAGTAGTGGGCCAAGTGGATTATTCAAAGAGGGATTTGCATGAGGTACCACCCCTTCAATGAAGGTTGTGACCAGTTCTTCTGCATGTTGGTCACTTCCAGGAGCTACACTCTTGGTTTCAAAAGTTATTCCTTCAACCATTCCTTTGTTAGAATGGTTTTTTGGATGCTCTTTCCCCTCAAAAGGTAAACGTTACATTCTGAAATATCTGTGAATACCTCGGTCGACCAAAACAAAAGTAAAATAAAAATATCTAAGGCCAACTAAAAATGTTGACTAAACACACCCCTAAGAAATCTATAGGTAATCGACCAAGAGCCAATAGATAGAAGGATCTTTTGAATATGAGATGTCAAGCCGTCAATGAAGATACAAGAAGAAGTTACCCCAACCTCCACGTAACATCCCTTCTTGGTGCAATCAACCCTCACTTCACAGGGTCACCCTCCAAGGGTACTGAAAGTGTGATATGACATCTACCCTAGGTACCATGGGAATCCCCTAGAGTCACATTTGTAGATACCTAGGAAAGTTTACTAAGGTTACCAAATCACAGTCGGCCTCCGGGGGGTACATTCGATAGTCAGGACCGAAAATATGGACAAGATAACAAATTCTAAATATCCTTTAGAGGACTAAAGACAAGTGGACTGATAATACTCCTCAGGACCTCGAAAGGATTTGAGATTTACGAAGCACCAAGAAAAAATGAACCAGTAACACTCAAGAAAAACCCACAATATACGTTATTTCCACTACGATTGGTCAATCTTTGGAGGGGTAATATTTGTTTCTCTTTCATACGTGACCTCATGTTTAGCCCCTGCATTAGAGGGGGTTTCTGGATATTCCTATACGACAATTATATTTTATCACTCTTTAGTTTTCTACAATATTGTTTAGTATTCTTTGACAATTTACTCACTTTTCCTAGTCCAAAGACCCTAGATCTAAACTATTGTTGGTGTATTATAAACAAAAATGTCTAGTTAATTTTATTGATGCATTGGTTGATTTTAATTTTCATTTTTACTTATAAAGGTCCATGGATATGAAACTAATGACATGTGAGACTCAACTCCAATAAAATGCAAAATGAATTTATTGCAATCTTTTATTTTCGATGAATTCTATCTACAAGAAGGAGAAGAGTTATTTTCTTCTTAATATAAACAAGCATTCAATATCATGCAACTTTTCAATTTGCCTCTTTAAATATAAAGAGGAATGATTCCAAACTACCACATAAATGTTTCTAAAATCCGAAACATAGACAAGCCCTTTTCAACTATATACCAAAACACTCTAACTATGAAACATCACCCAAGGAAAAAAATTCAAGCACAAGAATGCCTTTAACACAAAACCCAAGATTTCAAAGGTTAAAAAAAAAAATCAAATAACTTGAAAAAGGATTGAACTCTAAGATGAAATGCAAATCAAGAAAGTTGGTTTAGTTTAAATGATGAAATCAAATATAAAGGAACACCCAAAATATTTTAAAAAAAAATACTCTCTTAACAAAGGCATAATCAAAACTTTAAGCCCGAGGGAATGAGATTAGATGAACTAAACTGTACCCACAAAACAAAAAGTACTTTTAATCAAATAAAAGAAATGGCACACAAGACCAAATTTCAAAATGACTTTGAAAAATGTTGCATCAATAACTACTGGGACAGATCTGAGAAACATCTGGAGGGGTGGAAGAAAGGATAGACATAGATATGGACCTTGTTTAAAGGATTCCCCTTCAAGAAATGGCTTTTAGAGCATGGTCTCTCCCTATAAATGACCACAGGGCGATCACAAATAACTAGTCACTCCTTGTAGAGGGCTAGGGGGCGACCACGAGGTCCTAGTCACTCCTAGTAGTGTAATTCTCAAGGTGGTCACTTTCTACAATGGAGGAACAAGTGAGCAAAAGGGGGTGGTCACTCCCTACAATGGAGCAACTTGCGACCACAATATTTTGGCTGCTCTGTGAGCATGGATAACCCGTGACTAGGATCGTACAAGTGTGAAAACTAATAGATCTGAAGCAGATCTATGATATTTGAGACTGAAAACTTTCACATAGCCACATAAAAGACTTACTGACAGATCAAGAACAAAGAATAAGGATTACAACAAGAAAATATCTTGAGAATACAAATTTAAAAGTTGAGAAAGAGATTTACTAAATAACAATAGATTCCCCAGTGGAGTCGTCAGTCTTTTGTAGGGTAAATGAACCCTGCATGAGATAAATCCCTTAATATCTTCCTAGACCTAAGATAGAATAGAGATGTAAACGACATATTTTCCTATATCTAATTCATACATGAAAATGATCTACAAATTGATGGAATGGAAGGCTTACCCGATGATCTGATGGTTTTCCCTACATGCTCCTTAGCTCCTAGCTTCCACAAATATTCCCTTATCTCTTACCATCTTATATCTACACACATAGAGACACATAAACCTTTCACAATATCAAACTAATCATGTATAAATTATTGATAGAGCTAATAATGTACCATAATACATGGAAACATTAATTCTCCACTAGGAAACATAGCAATCACATACACATCCAAGTAGAGGGAAACATCTTGTACATCTTCTATTAATGGAAAAATGGATTACAACTTACAATCAAAGAAGTTGATGGAGTCTGTTCCTGAGCTCTGTAATCAAACCACCAGTATAAGTTTTCTTTCTCTTTTCTCCTCCCCTTTTTTCCCATGAGAGACCCCCATTATTTATAGGATATTAGAGATAATATCAAATGGTATTTTGGATAATATCTCCATTCCCAATATGAAAATATTCTCAAGGTCGAACCACAAAGAATATAGGGGTTTAATCTCATCTCATGAAACCAATCTTAAATAGGGAATAATATACCTGATCGCACCCTGCATTCTTGCAAGGAGAGACCAAACACCCTTTGAAAGAGGACAAGGAGAGACCAACACTTTCTAGTCCAAGGTTGTAAAGGTACAACCAATGACCACGCAAAAAGGGACTACCAACTCAAGGGAAAATTGGAATAATTTAATGTTTCATACTGCTAACCTTTGGATGATGCCCATCAGGTGATCAGGTGGAAAATAATTGTATAACAACCTTGAGTCATTAACCAAAGGAGATAATATATGCATACAATATCAAACACAGGCCAAAATCCTCGACTTCTATGGGATAATCTCCTAGGTGGAGCTATGATGTATAGATGAAAATATATCACCCTAAGATGAAAAAATATAATCAAAGGATAAAGTAACGAAGAAAGGAAGTAAGCAAAGCAATGATTAAACAATACACATACTACATGATCGGGTGGTGCAACAAGTGGGTACAAGTGTTTTTCAATCAAGATAAATATAGCCTAATCCATTCTCCATCCTATAAAATGAAAAGACTATATCCTATAAGATGAACTAAATGTTCTCAAACAAGTCATAGACTATGTCTAAGGGCCTTCCAATAAACCAACAACCAGGGTAGTAAAGTCCCTATGTGGATGAGTGATGGTAAAAGAGAGACAATTATAACTCAGATTCAATGGGTATTTAAGTCCCAAAGAAATCTGTCTCATGTGCCCCCTCTTGCAAGAGCCACTTGGGTAAGAATACCTGGTAGAAGGGATACTAAGCTACCTCATCATAGACATGTGTAACATGTTACCTGTGCTTCAAGTTGAAATCAAGAATTTATGGAATATTCAGTAGTGGAAGATCCATGAGTCCCAATCAAACATCTAGTCCCAACCTTGGCATTATTCACATTGAAAAGTGTTCCTATTACCAAACAGATTATGTCCATTTTCATATAAAGGATTTTAAAGTACCCTAAATGTCAACCACTATGTCTCAATGTGAAATAACTAGTGGGACTATGTGTGTTATATTAAGTGGTTAATTTTAAGTCAATCTTGGTGGAATGAACCAAGAGTATACTTTAGGTGTGAAGTATGTGCACATGAGGTGTGAAATACTTCAAATAAATTGCTTGTAAAAGTAAAGTAAATTGCAAGAAAATGAAATATAAACTACTAAGCAAGTAAACACCAAAGATAAATACTAAATATTAAGAACTTTGTCTTTATCTAAGTCTAATTTTAGAAGTGAAATCAACTTGCTAAATTCGGATTTCAAAAGGATAGACAATCTACTTTAAACTAGGGTTTCACAAGCAAAAATTCCAAAGAATAAAGCCTCAACAAGCAAGAAAAATACTAGGGGTCTAAAGGGACTCTTTTCTTTCACTAAGAGGGCTCTATAATTTGAAATGAATAGCAATCTAAAACAAAAAATAAATATGATCTATAGGATGAAAAATAACCAGTAAAAAGATAGACAAGGGATTCTGACACAAGCTCAAAAGTAAGACAAATACTAAGGAAATAGAGTATGTTGTTTTTTATCCAAAAAAACATGGAAGAAAATATGTCCAAGGGCTAACTAGAAAGGAAATGTTATGTCCTATAACTTATTGTAACATAAATATGAAAGAAATAAAAAATTGGAAGGTACTCAAAACCATAGGGAGGTTTCTTTCTCAATCCTATGATATTCTTAAATAAAACACTTCATATACAAAATGAATATTCTAAAGAGTGAAATAAGGCCCTAAAAACACACGATAATTCAGAAAAAAAAAAGCCTAAAAAATGAAAAAAAAAAAAAATGGAGTTCTAGACCCCTTGCAAAAACTGTCATGGAAAGGTGTGTTTGCACTTGTAGATACTGGCCCAAAAAGTGAATTGGTTAACAAAGATAATGACCCCAAAAAGTGCATTGGAACATGTAGTTATGCCAGTATCTGAGAGAAGGTCTCTGAGGTAGCTCTCGAGGCTTTCGGTCCACTATTTTTTACACACACAACCTATAAAGTAAGAAAAAACAAAACAGGCCCAAAAGATCAAAAAATAAAAGAGGTTTAGAGGGATTGAACAATCACCCACAAATAAGGGAAAAAAATAGGATCCTTTCCCAATGGAGTCACCGATATTTTGTTAGAAATATAAATCAAGTCTTAGAAAATTCCTAGATCTAGAGGTTGTGATCTAGATATAAACAAATAGAGGGTAAACACATAAAAATATATACTTTTAGAAATAGATCCATATTATATAAAACCTAATATACCACATAAAAGAAATAAAGAAAGAAATTATACCCATAAAAATCAAGTAGATAGATTTACAATAATATGAATAAAATCAATTACCCAATGGAATCAAATACCTACACATGTGAAGAATATTCCTAAAGAACTTGACCTCCATTAACTTCCTCCTTGGGAAGCTTCTTTTACTTCCCAGATGTGTGGATGATCCTCTCTCCTATGGATTTAAGTAGCTTGATTGAAACATCGACATTCAATGGATAATACTGTGGTTTTTCCGATTTCACCTAAAAACACTCCTCACCACAGAAATCTCAGCAATCCGATTAAAAATACTATCAAGGGAAAATAGGTCTCTTGAGGTCTAGGGAAAATATGACATCATTTACCTACTTTGGATGGATGACATGGAAATGAAGAGACTTCCCAGTTTTAATAGGAAAAATAGTGGTTAAAACCCCTTGACATAGTCATAATAAATAATTAGTTGTTGACCATATCAAGTTTAAAAACCATTTTTAGGTTTTATATATGTTCACTTTTAGGTATTTTACCTTTTTAGAAAATTTTGGGCGGAAATAGTAAAAAACAAAGATTTTACAGGCCCTTACTGCTTTTGGGGGCATTTTCCACAAGGACAATGTAGATTTTAGGGGTAAAAAATGTGTTGGGTGTTTTTGACCATAAAATTTTGAGGGATGTTTCCTGAGATATAATGGAGTTGGAGGAATTGGAAAGTATGTGTTTGGTGTATTCCAGTAAGCTCATGAACTTAGTAGAAGTGAGTCATTTTTTGGGGATAACATATGGCAATGTTGTGTGTCTATTGAAGACATCATTATATGGTTTGAAACATGATGCCAAGGCATGTATTGATGAGATTGATCAATTATTTATCACCTTTGGTTTCATGTAATATGCATTTGGTTAGAGTATTTTGTTGGAATACTGAGAGCGGGGGGGGAATCAATATGAGTACTTTTACCACTTTTAACCACAATATATAAAATTTTACTTAATCAACAATATATCATAAATAAATCATTAATATATCACGACCATAGATATATAAGAAACATAACATCAACAGCATCACATAAAGTACACAATACACCAGAATTTATGTGGAAACCCAAATGGTAGAAAACCATAGAATGATTTCTTATATATCAAAGAATACAACCATTGGAAGCACCAACTTCCCAATTCTCCAATTACAACTGGAAGGAGGCTACGACCCCCTAGTTATAGGCTCTAACTTAAAGGAATATACAACTCCCTGAATCCTCTATCTCCAACCAAAAGGAGGCTTCAATCCCTTGATTCTTAGGCTCCAACCTGAAGGAAGCTCCAACTCATTGAGTTCTTCAGCACCAACCAGAAGGAGGCTACAATCCCCTGATTCTCAAGCTCCAACCTGAAGGAAGCTCCAACTCCCTGAGTTCTTCGACACCAACTAGAAGGAGGCTATAACCCCATTTCCTTTCCCCGTCCTATAACCCTAAAATCTAAATGTAAACCAATTGTCACTACCACAATCACTATCACTGTCACTACCACTATCGTTGTCATTATCATTGTCACATCAACCTATAAAATGTCAACCTGTCACATCAACCTATAACCTGTCAACTTGTCACATCAACCTATTCAATCTATCATTGATTACCGATACTCAACTATATCCTCTCACATGATTCATCTACCAACGAAACCTCTAAAATATATGTCCAACATCACCAACACATTCCTCTACCAAGAATGTATCAAAACATCAATATCAATTGTGTACCAAAACCTCTACCAGACCAAGTGCATCAACCATGCACCAACACCTGTACCAACAACCTCTACCAGACCAAGTGCATCAACCATGCACCAACACCTGTACCAAGCTGTGCATCAAACATGCACCAACAAACTTTGCATCAACCATGCACCAAAAAACCGTGGATCGACCATGCACCATAAACTATACCATATGCCTCAACCATCAACTATGTACATCAACACCATACTAAGTACCAATCATGTACCATACCATGTATCAACCATGTACATCAACACATGTACCATACCATGTACCAACCATGTACATCAACAATATATCATATCACTCAATCATGCCATACACCATATACCATAGGATTTACCAAGATAGTACTATCGATGGTGTACCTCAACCAAGTACCAACATCACCAAGAGATGTATCTCAGACATGCACTAATGCCTCAACAATATACCAAAGACTTGCCTCAAGAATGCACCATAACATCATCAACATGTAAACCTCAAAACATTTATATAAACATACATGTAACTATGTAACATATTGGGTGTATGTGATCACATATTTGCAAACCTTCCTCAACTTCAGTGTAACATATCCCCGGCCACCAAAAGGCCGGGGAATGTCACTACTCAGACACTTAACTTAGTTCTGACAACATATTGTAACACCCCAGTATTCAACTGAGCTATGTCACATAAATTTTTCTATTCAAATAGATATATATACACATAGGGATACATACATATTGAACTGCATGCAATTAGACATATACATATAACGCTCTAACGGAATCTTCACATATAAATCATAAACAAACAACTGTATTCTGTAAATATACAATTTTCAGGTTGAATTAACAGTAAACACAGACATGGAGCATACATAGGGGTATACCCTTAAACATACAGATAGTTATGATCACACATGCAATAAAACCCATAAAATAACACATAAATGACAATGCAACATGTAAATTCATCACCTAACTGGTACTTATCTTGGTAGGAATGTCACCAACTGCATGTAGACCATCCACAAACCTCCCAACCTTAGACTACATTGTTCATCACTCTCAACAGTGAGTCACCCCCGAGTTGGGACTAGACTCCACCCGAGTAAGGGATTCCTAACCAAGCTAAAGGTACACAGTCAACCAGAAGGACTCCCTCTCAGGTGTTCACTCAACCATAGCCTACAACCTCTCCTTCCCCACATGCCTATCCCACCCAAGGAAGTGTGCCCCTTCTCTGCTCAACAGTCCTTCGGTTGCCCCACTTCCCTTCTAGGGCTTCAGCAACAAGCCGAACCAGAAGTCTCAGAGCGTTGTAGCCGCAGTTTAGCACCTTTGGGAAATCGATCCCTAGTAATTCTCTCACTAAGATAATTTATCACGGGCCTGGCAACCCACCTCTTCAATCCCACTCCCAAGCTGACAGGTACACCAACAGGAATGGTTATCGATCTGGTCTTGGTACGGTGGTAGGAAGATATGAGGATAGCTCAAGGACTGACATAATGTATCACGGATATTGGTTCTCTGGTCAAAGGAAAAAATGGTAATATTCTCAGCAATTCTTCCACCCTTCTCTTCCCCCTCCACAATGGTCGATCCGCCCAAAGGAACTAAGTCTCGAAATTAAGTATGCATGTCTCCAACTTGAAACTTGTCACTTTGGAAGCTACTTTGATACACTTGTCCCTACTTTAGGACTTAGGAAAAATTAATTATCCGTATTTTATGTTTTTAAGAAATATTAATATAATATTTATTTTCAGCTTTAAGCTCTCTAGCTTAGCCATGTTTTTAACTTTAGGCCCTCCCTATCCCTATTTAGTGGAATATAATATCCCTTCTCTTTTAACGTGGTTGGTCTGCGTGCAACAATGTGTTTTATATTAATCATGAGAATATACAAAATAGGCGCATTGGCCTTTAACATTTAGGCACTCTGGCCTAATTCCAAAACATAAGCATTTCGGCTTATAATACTGGCTCACCAGCCTAAAATGCATAGCATATACATAAAGGTTCGTTGACCTTAATATTGCACACACCTTAGTTACTGCATGCAGTATCCGCTGACCTCAAGTTTGTGTGCTTTTTAGTTACTGCGTGCAGTATCCAGAAATGTGCACACTACATCACTTTAATGCGCAGTATATGCGCACACCATGCCATGAAAGGTGTATTACAAAAATGATGTCTAAACAACTCACTAGCTTAAATATACTTGGATTACATTTGCATATGGGTTCGACCAAGGGATATTACAATCCCATCCCCTTATTTATGCACTATCCTCAGTGCATCATGTACCCATATACAACAATTTTTTTTTATTTTTTTTTAAAGATGCAGGTATTCTGCCTGCATTGCATTCTCATGCTCCTAAGTAGCATCTTCAGGTCCGTACAAGGTCCATTGGACCCTTACAAGCTCTATGGCTCTATTCCGGAGTTGTTTTATTTTTCGGTCCAAAATGCGCACTGGATGTACTTGGAAAGCGCCTTCTTGCTCCACCTGAATAACATTCCAATCAATAACATGATTAGGATCAGGTATGTATTTCTTTAGAAATGATACATGGAATACATTATGAACAAACATATATGTAGGTAATGCAATCATATAAGCAACTGGACCAATCCTCTCTAGGATTTCAAATGGTCCACAAAATCTGGCTGCCAACTTGGGGCAGCTTCCCAGCTTCAGGGAACTCCTGTTAGCTTTCACTTTCAGGAAGACATGATCACCCACTTTGAATTCTCTGTGGATTCTATTTGTATCATCATAAATTTTCTTTCTGTCTCGGGCAGCTTTCAAATTCTGCTTAATTTTTAACATTTGGTCCTCCATCTCCTTGAGCAACTCTGGCTCGACTACTATTCTATCCACTGGGTTATCCCAGCTTACTGGAGTATTTCACCTTCTGCCGTAAATTTCTTCAAATGGGATCATCTTCAATGATTCCTGATACCCATTGTTGTAAGCGAATTCTACTAAATGTAGGTAGTCTTCCCATTTTGATGGTTTATCCATCACATACATTCTCATCATATCTTCTATCACTCTATTCACCCTCTCTATCTGTCCATCAGACTTATGATGGTAAGTTGCACTAAAGTTCAGATTCATTCTGAATCCTTTGAACAATCCTTTCCAAAAATTAGAGGTGAATTTTGGGTCTTTGTCAAACACAATCGTTTTAGGAATTCCGTGCAATTGTGCCACTTCCTTCATGAAAATATTAGCGACATTTGTTGCCTTGTGAGTAGTTTTTAGTGGAATAAAATGGGCGTCTTTTGCAATATTTTCCACCACCGCCATAATATAATCATGTAGCTTGCTTGTTCTGGGAAATCCCATAATAAAATCCATTGTCACCACTTCCCAAATACATTCAGGAATGGGCAAAGGTTGCAGAAATTCTTTTGGGTGCCTATGTTTTTCTTTAACTTTCCGGCATTCCATATATCTTTCGATGTATTATTCTATCTCTCTCTTCATACCTGGCCAAAAGTATTGGCTCTTGACCACTGCTATGGTTTTCTGATATCCATGGTGCCCTACATAAGGAACATTATGCATCTCATGCAAAATTATACGTTTCAATTCCTGGACATTTGGTACAAAAATTATGTTCTTGTTCAACAGTATTTCATCTACTCCCAACTTATAGATATACATCTTCTATGGTGTCTTACCTTGTTGTAATTTTGCTATCAATTCTTTGTATTGAAGGTCTGTATTTGCAGTCTCCATAATGTTTCTTTTAACATCAGTCTGGTACATTTTGATGGTTGTAGCACGTAGTTCATGCACCCTCTTGTTGAGTGCATCATCCACTTTATTTTCTTTCCCCTTGATATGCTTTATATCAAATTCATATTCGCTTAGAAATTCTAACTATCTTCTTTGCCTAACATTTAGATTTGGCTGATCAAATAAATATTTTAAACCATTATAGTATGTTCTTAGCTCAAACCTTTTCCCCATGAGGTAGTGTCTCCATTTCCTCAGGGCATGCATTATGGATGCCAACTCCAAATCATGAGTGGCATATTTTCTTTCATGCTCCTTCAACTTCCTTGATTCATAACATATCACAAATCCATTTTGACCGAGGACTCCACCAAGTCCTTCATTACATGGATCTATGCACACAATGAAATATTCATTTGGATCTGCAATCCTTAGTATTGGATCACTTGTCAATAATTGTTTCAAATGTTGGAAACTCCTTTCACAGTCCGACGTCCACTGAAACTTCATACCCTTTCTTTGCAAGGAAGTGATTGGGTGTGCTATCTTTGACAATCCTCCAATGAATCTCCTGTAGTAGCCTGCAAGGCCCATGAATGATCTGACCTCTGTCACATTCTTTGGTGATGATCATTCTCTAATGGCTTCTATCTTCTCAGGATCCACTGCTATCCCATCCTTTGAGATGATATGCCCCAAATAATGAATTTGTTTCTGATAAAATGAGCACTTGCTCAATTTGTCATACATTTGATTCTCCCTTAATACTTGCAACACCATCCTCAAATGATGTTCATGCTCTTCCTCTAACATAGAGTATATAAGAATGGCATCCAAAAAGACAATGACAAACTTGTCTAAATATTCTCGAAAAACACCATTCATTAAGCACATGAAAACAACTGTTTCATTTGACAACCCAAATGGCACCACTGTGAACTCATAATGACCATACCGTGTCCTGAAGGCAGTCTTTTTGATATATTCCTCCTTAATTCTTACCTGATGGTATCCTGATCTGAGATCTATCTTTAAAAATATCTTTGCATCCTTCAATTGATCAAAAATATCACCGATACTTGGCAGATGATACTTGTTCTTTACAGTCATTTTATTCAACTATCTGAAATCAATGCACAATCTTAATGTTCCATCTTTCTTTTTCACAAACAAGACTAGGGCACCCCAAGGTGATACACTTGGGCGTATATACCCCTTTTTCAGAAGTTCTTCAAGCTGCATTTGCAACTCCTTCAATTCTGGTGTACTCATTCTGTAAGGAGTATTTGACACGGGAGCTGCTCCTGGTCTCAGATTTATAGAAAAATCAATGTCTCTCTTTGGGGGTAGTCCTAGTACTTCCTTGAATACATCTTCAAACTATTCCAGGACTGCATAATCTTCCAAATTTGGCACCTTGTCTTTATGTGTCTCCTCCATATGAGTTGCAAATATTTAACATCCTCTTCTATAACATTTCTTCAATTGCAATGCTGAAATTTATCCAATGGTTACTGCCTTGGGAATTCCCTGCACTTTCCTTTGGTTCCCTTCTTCATCCAAGCAATTGCATGTTTTTTTATGACAATCCAATAGAGTATAATGTGGGTCCAACCAATCCATCCCAATTAAACAGTCATAGGAACCTAAAGGTAAGATGTTCAAATCTGCCTTGGTGTTCAGTCCATTCATGTCCATGAGACATGACTTAACCATATCATTAACCCTTCTTTTGGTTCCTGTAGCCAGCTATACCAACCAATATTTTCCATGATTGCTTCTTGGCAATTGTAAGGTTCTACCATCTTAAGACCTATATAACTATGACTAGCTCCTGAATCAATTAAAATAACAATGGTTTGGTTGCTAATCATACCTTCCACTTCTATCATGTGTGACTGGTATTCCTCTTTCTTGTTATCCAGGGATGCATAGATCCTTGGCACATTTCTACCCATGTCCTCCACTATTTCAGCTTGTTGTACATTATAAACAGTCCTTCCTTTTTCACCTCTGTGAGGACAATCTATGAATCTATGATCTCCTTTACGACCCCAACATTGAATAGGTTGTTGTCTTGGCCTTTGGCCTTTTGCCTCTATCATTTTGGGCTATTTAGGAGTTTGTGGTCCCTATGGACTATTTCTGAAGAACGGTGGTTTAAATCCTTTCTTTCTCTGATCCACCTTGAACTTCTTTTTGTCTTCCCAATCCTTTTGGAAATTTGGCCTTGCTTTTTGTTGATCATATAGACATTTATCTCGCCTTGTGGTCTCTTCCAATGTCTTGGGATCATCATATGGTATTTTTTAACTGATGAACGTTGACAATCCACTCAAATACCTTTGAATTTTAACTGTCTCACTCTTGATGAAAGAGACGTACTTCAACAGTTCTAGGAATCTTCTTTCATATTCATCTATGGTCATGCTTCTGAGCTTGAGTTCAAAGAACTCTTTCATTTTCTTGTCATAATATATCTTAGTCAAGTATTTCTTCTCAAAATACTTCTTAAATTCCCTCCAAGTAGTGCTCTTCTCTTTAATTTGTTGTACCTGCACAAGTTGATCCCACCACATGGATGCCTTTCCTTTGAGTTGATAGATGGAAATTCTACCCTTTGCATGAGAAGAATAACTATGTAAATGAAAATACTTTCTCATGCCTAGCAACCATGTTTTTGCATCTTCATCCTTCTTGTGCTCACCATCAAATGTAGGAGGTTTGATTTTATTCATTTCTCGTCATAGCTCATCCACCCTAGACCTATTATGATGTATGATAGGGGATGGACTTGTGCTACTACCTGCTCTTTTATTGGAATGCTTCGGGGAGTGATGGTGGTGTCTGCTAACACTTCCTGATTTCTTTTTCTCATCCGAAGGTTTGTGACTTCCAGATTTGCTTGAGTCACTTTCTTTTTCCAATTTATTTTCTATTTTGTTCAAATTTTGCAATAACTTCATGTTGAAGTCATCCTACTTCTCTTTGGCTCTCATAAGCCTTTCATTATCAACTTTATGGCTTTGGACATCCTTTTGCAAATTTTTAATGGTCTCTACCATATTCAGGTTTTCATCCCTTTCTTGTCCATGTCCATTGGAGTTTGTTCCATCAATGCCCAAATGGACATTCATCCCTCTGCTCTCATCTTGTTGATTGTAATTTCCCCGTGTCTCTTCCATTCCTATGGATTCGGTACTAATCTGATCTGATCTAGTTGTTGTTAATTCTGCAAAATGTGCAACCATTAAAAATTATTAGGTTAACTAAATCAACAACCCATGAGAAATATGAACTATTTTAGCTCAATAAATATATCAAAATTATCTTTTCTGATTTCTTGGTGTTGCCACCATGGAAATTCTTAGACAAGACCCAAGTTTGAGAACTTAGTAAGAACTACATCATCGCACAAAGATACATCGGGAAAAATGTGGTTTGTTGAAACCACTTTTGCATAATTTCCGATGTCACGTGCTTCAATATGTCAAATCCACCATTTGTGGGATGGGTGACGACTAGTCAGATCACTCCATCTCATTTTCTCGGTACATCACAGTCGTTTGAAGTTAGGTGAACACCTCCATGTAATGAACTCAAAAAGTTTAATCATTTGAAATGGATTAGCCGAGCATGGAAACCCATCGTACTTGTGTGCAAGTTTGTCAGTGATTCATGATTGAGGCTCTATAATTACCAACTCTCGGGTATGGAAGCATCATCTTATCCATTACCGAGCAGTCTCCAAATTGGTTCGAAATTCTCATCTCTACAAAATTATTTTGGTGCCCACACAACTGAGGTATATGGACCCAGTTAAATCCAATGAGACTGGTTATTCAGGAAACAAGCTAAATTTTCCTACGGGTACGAAGGAAAAGGTAGTCGTGCATATACTGGTGATTAAATTTCACATAGTACCTGTTACTGATTCAAGATTGGAAATCAGGCTAAATCCAATCATGAGAGATCTGGTTATCAACAGACCAGCTGCTAAGAAGAAATGAAGAAAGCGATAGAAGAAAGAACTCGTCACTGAAGCGGCTGAAAGTGTTGGAGAGAATCAACCAGTCTAGTTAGATTCTTTAAAGGAGGAGCTAGCTAAATTGAAATGAGCCCTCAAATAAAGTTGAGTATATTTCAGTGATTTTTGGATAGATGGTAGCAGAGGTAAGGAACTCTGGAGATGATAGACTTGTTCTCGTACGGTCTCTTTAAATAGGGAAACTGCTATTTTGAATCATCCCCTTTTTTAATTTCGAATTTTAAATGAATATATAAGCGCAGAAGTGGATTTTGTATTGCTTATGACAATATTCTAACTAATGGTGATATGAATCTTGTTTCCTTTAATATTGTGTGTCTTCTTGTAACTTATATTTCACTTTCAACTGTCTGAATAAAACTCAGAATTCATCTCACTCACTTGAATCAATTTAAATAATACTTCAATGCAGTTGTGTATTCCTCTTTCTTTGAATACTATGAAAATTTTCTATTAAATTCGGGCTCGTCATCTTAATTAGCCTTTCAGACAATTTTTTGCATGCATAAAATTCAACCTGTGTACCTTTATTTATCGTGCAAAGTGACTTTATAAGGTAAATCATGCTTCCGCGCACCTATATCTGCTATACATTTCCTCTTCGTCGCGCCAATAACTTGCGCGCACAACTTCTGCGTTGCGCGCCAATATCCACTACGCACTATTTCTGTATCACACTCGAATATTCCATCTGCATTTCACTCTACGCATTTCACCATGCTAAAGTTCAATATGCCTTACTGCATACAATAATCTATATGCTCCATCGAATACTCTGTCACTACCATGCACAACCACCTATGCACGCCCTTGCCTGCACTATAGCGATACAACTCATACTCATATTGTGTGCGCACCAACCAAACTTCATTATTCCTTACCATACTGCACACACCACGTGCACCCTTACTATGTGTATGCACTTTGCACAATGCTAAATTTAGCGTGCGCATCCCTACATATTATTCTTCTACGCGGTGGCTCAATTTTCCATGAACGCAAATATACTATATACCATACTGAAATTGATACCATACTGTAATCTCGTCTCCATTCGACTTGTTTGGCCCATTCAGGCTCAATGTCGAAAACTGACGCTCTGATACCATACTACAACATACCCTCGACCACCAACAGGCCGGTGAATGTCACTACTCAGACACTTAACTTAGTTCTGACAACATATTGTAACACCCCAGTATTCAATTGAGCTATATCACACAACTTTTTCTCTTCAAATAACTATATATACACACAGACATACATACATATTGAACTTCATGCAATTAGACATATACATACAACGCTCTAGGAGAAGCTTCAAATATAAATCATAAACAAACAGTTGTATTCTATAAATATACAATTTTCAGGATGAATTAATAGTAAACACAGACATGCAGTGTACACGTGGGTATACCCTTAAACATATGGACAGTTATGATCACACATCTAATAAAACCCATAAAATAACACATAAATGACAATGAAACATGTAAATTCATCACATAACCGGTACTTATCTTGGTAGGAATGTCACCAACTACGTGCAAACCATCCATAAAGCTCCCAACCTTAGACTACACTGTTCATCACTCTCAACAGTGAGTCACCCCCGAGCTAGGACTAGACTCCACTTGGGTAAGGGATTCCTAACTAGGCTAAAGGTACACGGTTAACCAGAAGGACTCCCTCTTAGGTAATCACTCAACCATAACCTATAACCTCTCCTTCCCCACATGCTTGTCCACCCAAGGAAGTGTGCCCCTTCTCTACTCAATAGTCCTCTCACTGCCCCACTTCCCTTCCAGGGCTTAAGAAACATGCCGAATCGGAAGTCTCAGAGCATTGTAGCCACAGTTTAGCACCTTCGGGAAATCGATCCCCAACAATTCTCTCACTCAGAGAATTTTTCACGGGCCTGACAATCCGCCTCTTAAATCCCACTCCCAAGCTGGCAGGTACACCAACATCAATGGTTATCGATCTGGTATGGGTACGGTGGTAGGAAGATACGAGGATAACTCAAGGACTGACAAAATGTATCACGGATATTGGTTCTCTAGTCGAAGGAAAAAATGGTAAGATTCTCAGCAATTCTTCCTCCCTTCTCTTCCCCCTTCACAATGGTCGATCCCCCCAAAGGAACTAAGTGTCAGCAATAAGTATGCATGTATCCAACTTGACACTTGTCACATTGGAATCTACTTTGATACACTTGTCCCCTACTTTAGGACTTAGGATAAATTAATTATCCATACTTTATGTTTTTAAGAAATATTAATATAATATTTCATTTCGGCTTTAAGCTCTCTATCTTATCCTTGTTCTTAACTTTAGGCTCCCCCTATCCCTATTTGGTGGAATCTAGTCCCCCTTCTCTTTTATCATGGTCGGTCTGCACGCAATGATGTATTTTATATTAATCATGAGACATATACAAAATAGGCACATCGCCCTTTAAAGCCTAGGCGCTCTGGCCTAAATCCAAAACATAAGCATTTCAGCTTATAATACTGGCTCACCAGCCTATAATGCATATCATATACATAAAGGCTCACTGACCTTAATATTGCACGCACTTTAGTTACTGAGCGCGATATCCGTTGACATCAAGGTTGCACACTCTTTAGTTACTGCGCACAGTATCCAGAAATGTGCACACTACATCACTTTACTACACAATATATGCATGCACCATGACATGAAAGGTGTATTACAAAAATGATGTCTAAACAACTCACTAGCTTAAATATACTTGGATTACATTTACATTTGGCCGAGGAATATTACATTCAACAAAAAGAGAATAACCTGTAAGTGTTTCTTTTCCTCTCTTCCAGTGCTTGCTAGTTATCCATTGGTGCTTCCTATTGTAACTCTCTAATATATATAAAAATAATTCATTACTTGATTTCATCATTCACTTGTCATGTTCACTTGACCATATTGTTCAATGATTTTCTTCTGAGGATTTATCTTCTACTGACTGTTTCTCCTTCCATGTTCTATTGTGCCTTACTGTGACCAACTGATTCCAATTGATTCCTATTGTAGATGCACTGATGTGTATCTTCTCCGACCCATGTTATCTATATATACTAAGTATCCATATCTATCCATATGTCACAAATTGTCCATAACTGTCCACAATGTTGACCCATCTATCATTGTATTATCATGAAGGATTCATGGATGCAATTGATCATCACATATCCACTGGTATTTTCTATCTACAAATCAAACTTTGCATGTCTGGAATGAGTTGTACTGAATATATCTATGCCTGAATACATACATGGAATACAATCATAAACTTCTACCTATGTATCTTCCAATTGATACCTATGTGGGAACACTACTTCTCAACTGATCAATATGTCATTATGTACTTTTTCTATCTGAATGTTTTGTCGCTGCAAATACTTCAACCTGCTCGAAGGATGGTTCTCTGATATGTAGTATCTACTACACTGACTCCCCCTGTTCAATATTCATATTCACTAGGAGTCTTCAAGATGGGAAGCTCAGAAAAATACCTGCTCTGATATGGAGTAATATTCCTCTTCGTCTATAGACTCATCATCTCTCTCAACTTTGATTTCTTTCTTTCTTTCTTCCTATGGATTGATCTTGCATTACAATTCCTGAAAGTACAATCTCCTGGGCCTGTTCTTTATTCACTTTTTCTTCTTTTCTTTCTCATATTACTGCAAATCCTGTGATCTCTGGGACATGGTATTATTCACCTATTCTTCTTGTTTTTCACTTCTTCTCCAAAACTTCCTGTATCTGGCATATTCATTTTTCCCTGTAGATTTTTCTTTGTCTTGTACTATTGCCAATCTTGAGAGTATGACTTCTTCATTCATATTATCTTCCTATACATGTTCTTGTTTCTTTTCCAAACCTTCTTATATCTAATATCAATGTTCTTTTTCATAGAAGTGTCCATCGTGCTTCTACAATCATGAGATATGTGACCATAATTGTGGCATTTGTAACATTTGATGTTATATGGGGCCACATTATAATTTATTGATTGAACATTTGTTCCATAAGCCCCGCAATATGCAACTATATTTCCAATGTTAGTATAATAAAAACAATGACCATAAAATAAATTTGCATACCTGAGACTGAATGATCTTCTTTGTGGTGTAATCCTTGTAAATTCCTTCCTTGGTTGATCATGATCATGATTGCAGTTTCTTTGTGGCTTGAATGTGGAAGGTCTTCCTCAAGATGTATCTCTATCATTTTCTTTGATTCTGGATGACCATGAATCCTTCCTTTGAGTACTTTTGCATAACTCTTACTCTTTTCCTCATTCTTCTTTTCTTGCAACTTGGAGTACTTCTCTTCAACATTTTCTATTGAAAATGTGGATGCTTTTGTCTCTTCAACATTCTTGTTGAGCTTGATGATTTTTTCTCTCAATGTGACAACTTCTTCTTCAATCTTCTCAACCTCTTCTTCTTTATTTATCATCCGACTCTTCATGAATTCTTTTGTTCACTTTTCTTATTCAAGTTGGATCTTCAAGGAGATGATTTTATTTTCAAGTCTTCTTTCTTCTTGAACAAATTATTCTTCAACTTGATTTATGTCCTCAATTCTTTCCTTAAGATGATCTGTCAAAATCTTTTCTCTTTTCTCTACTTCCTTTCTTTCGACTTCCAAACACTGCCTCTTTTCCATTTCTTTCTTTTGTAGTGTTGCTATCTTGGTTTCCAAGCATTGCGTTTCTTCCATCTGACCATATTATGTTTCTTCAATCTTTCTGGATTCTTCTAGCTGATATTTTAGTTTCACGATGACCTGTTGGGATTCTTTGGAACTTTCTTGAGAATTCTTCTTGACTAATTGTTCCTCAAGAGACTTCTTCTTCTTCCTTTCTTTTTTCAATTTGTCTAAAACATTGATCAACTATGCTTCAAGGTCTACTGTGCCTTCTTCTTCTTATGAATATGT
>ML781000.1:0-17012 GCA_009831015.1 Picea engelmannii | reverse complement strand
ATTATTTCACCATATCCACACATAAATCCTTGGTATGGTGACATTCTAGCCTATCTTCAAACCAAAAAGTCAAGTCCCTCTTAATCATATGTAACATCAAACATATTGGCACTCCACCTTTTCCTTTCCAAAACTACATCCATTATGCATATGTGTATGTTCATCATTTGGGGTATGCTCCTAAAATGCCACATACAAACATAGGAGGGGGAATCATGCCCACCTACCCATATGTAATCATTTTCCTCTATCATCATCCAATTGTGGGGGGGGGGGATATCATGCTTGGGGGCATGATGGCCCCTCTATCCAATTTCGTAGTTGATAACTATCCACTCTATGCATATGATCAGATGACCCTAGTTGGGAAGAATATCCTCTCATTTGTTGGGTAGTTTGTCCCACCAACCTTATCAACACAATATATGCACATTGCATATAGTCGATGATCAATACCATATATTGAAACATTCAAATCTATGTAATAGATTGGCAGAGAGACACTTACCATCGGGTCCCCATGTTATGCTTGGTGGGAGGGGTAGCTCTAGGTCCCCTTTGTATTTTATCCCCTCATTTGGACTCCAATTGGCATACAATCTACCCCATTGGAATCATATTTTTGAGTCATCCTCATAATTTCTTTCTTTGTTACTTCACCCAAATGCCCTTTTTCCAAGAAGCATTAAAGCAAGTATCTCTTTGGAATTCAAATTTCTACCCATTTTTTCAACTACTTGAGAACTTTTATGTTTTGACTTTGTTGACTTATGTGTTAGAATTACCCATGAATAACCCTTTTTATTCATGGATAATGGTCTCCTTCAGCCCTGAATTTCCCTAACATTTAACATAGTTTAACTACTCTCAATTGATTGCATTTTCCTTTCATCCCATGGAAATTTCCTATAGGACCACCTTTACTTGGGTAGATGGATCATCCAATCCATTTTTTTCATATTCCATCTACCTAGTGGTAGAGACGTCCTTCCATCAATGCCTTAGCATAGTGACCCATGTTGCATTTTTGTACCCATTTTGTTGAAATCCTGCTTAGGATTGGGAGTTTGGTTAGTCTACATCCCATAGTTGAAGACACGTGCATTTATTCTTATCATGTTGATAGTTTTTACGCTTTGGAATACCACATTTATGGTTGGTATTTTTTGGATTCCCATGGATCACAAGATATCTGCTTCATCCATATATTGAAAATTCTTCATTTTTATGCTACCATTCACTTACCCCTAAGTATATTCTTGTTATCAACCCTACCCTTGATTACTTCCATTTGTAGTTTTCAAATTCAACATTACATCCATCTAGTTGTTTTCTAGGGCACTTATGTCCTTGCTACCCCTTTGTATCCCCAGTCGGTTTCCCCTATGGGATCTCATTTTTGGATACTGTATCTTTTGACATAATGGTTAGATTTATTGTATCCTCCTAATAGTCCTTTTGAAATATCAAGAGGTTCGTTTATCATTTTGGTATTTCATATATTTCCTCTCCTCTTGGCACCCCTTTTGAAATGCTAAGATAAAATTTTCCTATCCTTTTGGTAGCCATTTTGAAATACCAAAAAGATCTCATTTACCCAATTCACATTTTGGCCCCCCTTTAGAAATACTAGGAGGCCTTGTGATTTTATAGTACTCGATTCAATTTTTGGCATCATTCATTTGTTTCCATTATTCATAACATCTACGATGAGTCACCTTAATGTCCCATGGAGTCTATTAAATTCCACCTTGACGCATGTTATAGTTTGCACTGACTCTATGAGACATACCCATCCCATGTTGCCTAGTTTTGACTTCCAATTGTCCTGATACTATAGTGATATGTCCTCAAAAAATTGTATGTATAGTAATCGATCATTCCCCATGGAATGTTTTTAGTCGCTACCAGTTCAACCTTTCATTTATGCTCTAAGAAAGGGAAGTATTGAGTTTTCCTCTCATTACCTTCTTATCCCCTTTTTCGTTCTAGTATTTGTTAGTCACACCCTACTTTATACATTGTGTTAGCTTTAAGGTTTCCTCATTGACTTAACTATGGTAGTCATTCTACTATCAACTTCAAAACCTATATTTTAGGGGCCTATATTAGAGGACAATGAACCTTGGACTCATCTTCCTAATTGGTGGGTGACTTGGACCAAGCAAGGAGAGACCTCAGTTTTATTTGACTTGGTTGTTTCTCACATGATATACTATATCTCATTATCACACACTTGATGATTCAGTGATTCGGTTGATTTTACTAGTTTTCTAGACATCTGTGAGTTGTACTAGTCCTCGGGAGGGTGTTTCCCTTCAGGTAGTCCCACTCTTGTTCTAGCATAAACATTTGATTCTAGATATATGACTCTACATGTTGTAGTTTGGATGTTAGGGATAAGGAACCCATTTTATTCTTGGGCACCAACGAACTTCCCCCTATCAACATTAGTACCTTTATTCAAGGGGTTAGTTCCATGTACCTTGGTTCCCCATTCACCTCATTGATGGGTTACCTTGAAGCAAGATAACAAAATCCACCTATTCTACTTTGGATGTTGGGCCTAAGGAACCCCTTTTATTCTTGGACATTGGAGGACTTCCCCTATCAACATTGTCACCATTATTATAGGGATTAGTCCTATGTACCATGGTTCCCCATTCACCTCATTGATGGGTTACCTTGAACCAAGATGAGAAAATCCTCATTTATTTCAAACTTGGTAATATCTCAAGTGCTCAACTTCAACTCATCGACACACTATCAATATTCATGCATATATCCATAATTCAACCTTGATTGTAGTTCTGTTAATTTGAATGGCTCGGTTCCACCGTTCTAAGAGACTTCAATTTGAGCTTCACTTTAGCTAGCTCATTTTAGATCTTTGGAGCCCCTTTTATATTCAACAAGGATTGTTAGTTTGTTTCCTCCCCTCTCTCCCTTGGGAGGGATAATTATCTCCTATGTACTCATATCAGTATTAGTTATTATGTTGGACCTGACCCTTTTCATCTAGGCATGTGTATATGGGACTATTTATATCATTGTATTTTACTATGGCCCTATTTTTTCTAGCATCATGTTGTATTTGAGACATTATTTTGTCTCACCAATTAAACCCCTTAATTTCAGGTGAACCATTATATATCTCAATGAGTATAGGTATGGCTACATCATCCCTATTGAGATATTATATACTCATCATATTTTGTCTCTGTTATTGACAGGTGCTACCCCTGAGCCTCTTTTGTGGGTAGTCCTACTTCCCAAGTCCCTTATCAATATCCTTGGTCCTTTCAAGAGCTTGGTAAAAGAAAATTGTAATATATTTGGTCATACAATTTTCTCCTAACCTCGGTACACATTAAGGAGAAATCTATTATCACCCAAAAATGGCTCACCTGTACTAAGTTCATGAGATTACAAGAACACACCAAACACATGTTTTCCACTTCCTCCACATCCATTAGACCTTAGGAAACATCCCTTGAAATTTCATGGTAGAAAACACCCAGTGCACTTTTCACCCCTAAAATCTACATTGTCCATACGAAAAACACCCCCAAACACTGCAAGGGCCCGTAAAATCTCTACTTTTTTATTGTTTTCATCTGAAATTTTCTAAAAATGTAAAATAACTAAAAGTGCACATATCTAAACCATAAAACCAGTTTTTAAATTTGATTAGGTCAACAAATAATTATTTTTTATGACCATGTCAAGGGGGTTTAACCACTATTTTTCCTATAAAAATTGGGAGGTCTCTTCATTTCCATATCATCCATCCAAAGTAAGTAAATGTTGTCGAATTTGTCCTAGACCTCAAGTTCCCTATTTTCTCTTGATAGAATTCTCAGTATTGACCAAGCTACTCACAACCATAGGATAAGGGATCAACCACACATATGGAAAATAAAAAAATCCTCCCAAGGAGGTTATTGGAGGTCAACTTCTTCATCAATATTCTTCACAAGTGTATGTATTTTATTCCATTGAGTTTCAATTTCTTTCTTTATTTCCTTGATGTTGTAGATCAGGGTTTATAGAATATGGATCTACTATTAAAAGTATACACTTTTATACTTTTACCCTTTATTTGTCTATATCTAGATCATAGACTCTAGATCTAGAATTTTTCTAACCCTTGATGCAGATTTATAACAACACCATCCTTCTAAAAAACCAAGCCTTTCACCATATAAATATTCTCAGTGAGATCACATGTAAGAAAACACTCTTCACATACATGTGATTTACCTTCCATCCAAAAAACCAACAACTGAAAGAAAAGGTCAAACATCATTCATTTTTACAACAAAGGAAAAGGTCTTGGTGTAGTCAATACCTTCTTTATCAGAAAATCATTTTTCTACATCTCAAGCTTTATTCCTTTCAAAAACACATTCAGATGTAAATTTATTCTTGTATACCCATTGACATTTCACCGCATTATTTCCTTGTGGTTAGGGAATTAGGTCCTAAGTTTTATTTTTCATCAAGGAACTGTACTCTTCAACCATAATATTCTCCCATTTAGTTTGACCACATGGGTGAATCTACAAAGAATATGGGTAACATTTTTTAATGACATGCGACAATCAAAATTTGATATTTTGCATACTTTTTAAATTAAAGCCCTAAAAACTCATATAAGCCTTCTAAATTTTGGCATGCAATAATAAAACAATTTATAGCCAAATGTGTTGTCTTTATAATGATAATTTATTTTAAAAATATCAATGTCATTTAATGTGTTAAATTTTCATTTAATTAAATAATTTTCTTTGCAAATTTATGGAAAAATCAACAAATTACTTTTGTTCCCATCAACTAATTAAACATTCAATGTATAATTTTCAAAAACAAAATATACAAGCATGATTTATACAAAATATAGTAGATACCACTTCTTTTTTTAAATTATATTTTTTATTATCTTTTGAATCCAACCAATTAATATTTGAATCACATTTTATACACCTTTGTGTTCTCATCAACTTTTTTCCTATTGTTTACATAAATTGGAAAATGAAAAATACACTTTTGAAGAGGATACATCCATGGGAATCCCACATATTTTTAAAACTTTTGTGGTTGTGTAGTTTTTTTATATTGGTATTTCTCGAAGTTCCTTTGGAACTATGGATTTTTTTTAATTATAAGTTCAAAAATAAAATAAATCAAAAATATAATATGAAATCAAAAATATGAAATTGAAATGTTGTTGGATAGAGTATTCACTAATGAATCCACTAGCATCAACTTTTCTACCTAAGATGAAAGAGATGAAGGGGGTTCACCCCCTAAAAGATGCAATTGCAAAAATGTTGTAGCAAGGGGGTAGATTTCTAGATTTTAAACTCTTGATCGAGCAATTTATCTCAATCGAGGGATTTTATAAATCTTGATTGAGGGATTCACAAATATTTTCAAAATAACTTGATTGAGGGTTAACTAATACCTCTATTGAGGTCCTTATGGGTTAATAAAAGTAACTCAATTGAGATAAAAGAATTCACAACTAATTAAAAAGGGATCTCAATCAAGCTCTATAGCTTGATTGAGGGTTTACTTAACCTAATATAATGCCACAATCAAGATTTTTCCACATCCATCAATAACCCTCAATCGAGGGCTTATTTTGGCAATCAATCGAGGTCTTAATAGCTCAATCAAGTGCTTAAAATTACCTCGCTTTAGGGTATGAAAAAAATGTTTTCTATGCTCTCCCTTGCTAAAAGGTGTTAACCAACTTCATGGATTCACCCGTGTGCCTCTAAATATGTATCAGGATCAGATGCATATAGCACAAGTTCCATTAAAGAAACATTACCATGTTGTTTTTTTCCTCTAGTCTTCCTTGAATTGTCTACATTTTTTGCATCAACACCAACAACTTAGATTATATTAGTCACCCATCGGGAAAGTCAAATGGTATTTGTAGAAGGAGTTCCTACATCAAATTCACCCTGGAAGTTAATAATTTAATGAATAGGATAGTGACCATTACTTGTAGTCAATTTTATTGTAGAGGGTCAACTACAAGTTAGATTTGTGACACAAATCAATTGTCTAGTTGATAAGCCTGTGGACATGCTAGTTGATGGAATTGTGTAATAATTAATCGATCTAGAGTTACTGACAATCTCAAATTAATTTATTCTTAATACAAAAAATAAGTTCAACTAAGGAACACCTAAAGGTGACTCATCAAATACAACATCCATCCTACAAATAATTTTTTTTTTGTTGGATCAAACAATTTATATGATTTTAACTCATTAAAGTATCCCACCATAATATAAGCTTGAATTTTATTTGAGGATGTAACTTTTGGATTTGCATTTGTGCTAATATTTATGAATTATATAAACTTTGTGTCAGTTTTTCTATGTTGCAGTGACTTATTGTATATGAAGGAAAATTTATTTGTCGAATGTATACATACCTAAGTTTTTATTTTTATAACATCCTCATTTTTAATCCTCAGTTTAGCGATGCATAGTGTAAATATGATATATGGTCGTAGGCCTAATGATGCAATATGAAAACATTGTATATCAAAAATAATAAAATAAATGTATTGTCGTTTGTAGATGGAAATGGACGAAGTAAAGGGGGATAAGTTTCAACAAGAGAGGGAAAGGTTTAAGAGGGGGTCCAAGGGGGAATTATGCATGTCTATTAATCTCAACCCAATTTCTAAAATTATCATTGTGTACAAACCTTATAATTTCCTCTTGAGTGTATCAAAGCCCCAATCATTAAACACATTTATGAGGGTGGGTGTGAAAAGTCACTTCACATAGTTAATGAGAGCATGGACGATGAGTACAATTAACCTTGGGAATTGGGAGATTCAACACGCATGGGAGAAAATGAAATTTTTATGGGAAAAGAGAGTATTTTTTTATAGTTGGGAAATTCATATGGGAAAGGAGAGAAGTTTTTACATCCAATTTTTTAGACAAAAAAAGAGTACATAATGATGGATCTTGAAGGAATCCATAGTGGACATGTGCGATCGTTATTTTGGAGCTACAAATGCATGAAGAAGTAGGTTGTTAGGCTTGTAGAGTGATTTTTTCTGTGTGAGAGTTTTCCCTAGAGTAGTGAGTTGTTACTGTGAGTTTTCCTATTGTGGCTAACATCCCTGGAGTCCCCAACAAGAGATATTCCTAGCCAAACTTTGTTGGAGCCATAGAGGGAAGTGGGAATGCATAGGGGACTATGTGCAGTGAAGGGAGATCCCATTCCTTAGGTTGTGTAGGCTAAGAGGAAGAGAGCATGAGGATTGGGATAGATGTAGGATAAATCATCATGTTGTGGGTTGTATCAGGTTGTGAGTTGTAAATCCCTGGATTAGGGCTTCAAAGTTAAATGGTAAATTTGCAATCTAAACTACTTTTCTTTTCAAAAAGACTCCTTATGAACAAGTTTATGTCGTAACATCTAATTTCTATTTCTTTTTTGCATTACAACAAATCTATCTAATTTATGTTGAAGTTCTAGCAAATTAATCAGTTAAATATCAAATTCTCAGATTATACAGTCCAAAATAGTCACAAAACAGATTACACAACATATTACACATTTTCAATACATAGATTCATATCATAACTTTCATTCTGAACACAATTAATACTGGTAAAATACCTCTTGAAGAAAAAGTTTGTCATTTTCTTTCCTGTTACTGCTAACTGCTTGAACTGCTTGAAAATTGCTTGAAACTAACTGAAAACTGAATCTTTTCCTTCTATCCATCTAGGAACAGAGCCTCTCTGACTCCGTAACTCCAAGATTCCTTGCGGTTTCCTGGCCCCGAGCCCAAAACTCCCAGCAACAGGTGCCCCCTATGACAGTCCTCCAAAAAGATCCTCAAGAAAAACCAGTAATACAATCCTCTAGCAAGCTCCTCCCCAACAAAACAAGTAATACAATCCTCCAGTATGAAGAATAATGCTCCCAAACCCCCCCCAAAAAATTCCCTTCCCGAGTGTTTTCCCCCTCCTCTTATGCTACTTTCTCCCCTTCCTTATTCACCGCCTTCTCCCTTCATTAAGTCTCACCCACCTTATCCCTCCATTAAGTGTCAACCGCCTTATCCCCTTTTCATTTATGGGTCATCTACCGATACACTAAGTCTCAAAATGAAAATTATTAATTTATTAAACCAATATTCCTTAAACAAATATTTAATCATGATTATTAATTGATTAATTAATTAAACTAATATACATTAAACAAATATTTAATCACGACAATTAATTAATTAATTAATTAAACTAATATACATTAAACAATTATTTAAATCATGACAATTGATTAATTACTTAGGGTTGTTACATGAGTGCACGAAGTAGATACAACCATTCTTGTGTATTCATCGCCCCAACTTAGGGGTGATTTTTTTTTCTGAGATTTGTAGAAAAAAATCTATGGTTGGGTGGAACGTTTATTCCCTATAACTGATTTCACATTTTGTTAAAATATCGATGTTTTATCTTTGTTTGTAAGTTCTTATTTCTGGGATTTAAATGTGTGCATAAACTATGTTCTTGAGTGAATTATATGCTACCATGTGTGTGGATATTTGGCTAAAATTAATAATGCTACCAAATGCATGTTAAATGCTCGATGCATTGCATTTTATTATGGGTTTTAATTGTTGTGTGTTATTTTGCGTTTTAGGCATTTATACGCAGCTGAGTGAAAGCTAATTTTGTTGCAATTCATGTTTTAAAAGTTCTTTTAGATGCATGGAAATTTTTAGAATACATACATTTGATTTAATTGGTATCATATTTTATTATTATTATTGGGTTTAGTGAACCCTACAGAGTGGTATCAAAGATTTTGGTTCAACATCATACTTGTATGGGCTAAATACTAGTTTGAATTTGATAACTTTGTTGTTGTAGAGTTTTATCTATGAAAAATTTGGGGAAATTTGTGAAACCATAGTGAAATCCCCAAATTTCTAAGCAAATCCAGGTCGATTTTGCACTCAGGACGGTTGAGGAGATGATCAATGACATCAATCTACAAGTTGTAGAGTTAAATTTGGCACAGAAGGTTGAAATTTTTGGCTTAAAGGGCGAATGAGGAGTTCATAAAATCAATGACCCATATTGCATTCGACTTGGAAATCAACGATCAAGATTCATTCTAGACTGGTTAAAAATTTTAAGTTCACCAAAGAAAACTTTTGAAAAAATTAATAAATTTTTCAAAAAAAATTTAAAAAATTTCAGGATTTTTGAAAAAATCCATATAGGTGATGACATGGACAATACCCATGACATAAACTAACAAGGTCCATAGTGGAAGAAGGAAAGGGTCGTAAAATTGAGTTTGATGAATCAATGGTCTATATCACATTTGATTTTGGGATTGACGACCCAGATACATCCTAGATACTAAGATTTTTGGAGTTTAGTGAAATATTACACAGCTAGTTCCTCAAACCAAATCACTGATTTTTTATTGTCGATGAAGTTTGGGGAATCGATGGCCCAGATCACATTCGATTTGGTCATTATCTGTCGAGATTCATCTGTAAATTTGGTGAAGTATGGTGAATCAACGGTCGATATCACTTTGATTTTGAGATCAACGATCTAGATTCATCCTAGATTTGGTCAAAATATTCTAATCTTTTAAAGTTTGTAAAGTTTCGATAAATTATGAACAACAACTAGAAAATATCACCGATCACCAATGGACTTTTCATAGTTAGGCAAAGTCCAAATGAAACTTAGAAGAAAATCGTCAATCACTGATGGAATCTTTTGAGATTGGAGAATTTCAGGGATGTCTGAATGAAACTTAGAAGAAAATACCTACCCATAGATGGAATTTTTAGGGTTCAATGAATTTCAGTGAAGTTTGAATGAAACTTAGAAGAAAATTGTCGATTGTCGATAGACTTTTTGGAGTTCTGCTAATTTCGGTGAAGTTCGAATGAAACTTAAAAGATTTTTTTCGATCGTTGATGGAATTTTCAGAGATCAACTAATTTCAATGAAGTCCAAATGAAACTTAGAATAAAATTTCTGATCATCGATAGACTTTCCAGATTTTGATGAATTTCGATGAGGTCCAACTAAAATTTAGAAGGAAACCACTGATCGTTGATGCAAAGAAATATTGTGATTGAATATGAAAGGAAAGGAGGATGATGACATGGACGAATCAAGGGATGATATGTGTACATAAAAAACCATGTGCCATGCCATGTCAATTATGTTTCCACATCAACAAAAATAGACAATTTACAAAAAAAAAGGTCTGGAGCCAAAAAAATGTTTTGGGCATAACAAGAGCATTTAAAATCATAACATATGAAATTCAAAGGTATTTCCATAGTGATGAGGGATACAATAATTCTTTTGAGGGACACTGGATAATTTTTCTTGAAATTTTTGAAAAACGTGAATTAGTGGTTTTTAAAGATCTAGGTCATGCTCACTAACCAGGTCTCAGATAAAGGTGAAATTTTGATTGATATATAAAAAATCAGGAATGGAGATACTCATTTAGGCTCCTGGAAAAATTCAAAATGGGTTGGTGTGGATATAATCAAACAAGGTAAAATCCACTATTCCTAGGCGCATTTAAGGGATTTTTAAAAAACTTCAGAAGAGGAAAAGGGACCCCATATCACCAATCCAAAAAAAATTATTTATTCAACATTTTACCTACAAATAAATATGAACAAATTTGTCTTGAGATAGTGTTTCCCAATTTCACTCCCTTTGGGAGATAACCAATTTTGGCTAAAAATTTGATGTCTGGAGTAAATGTAAAAGTGCAAAGTCATCAATTCTATATTTGTATAGAATTTGATTGAAGCATTTGACTTCAAATATGAAAGTTGTTGTGTGTTCACAATCATAAATTTTATATATTCCCGATACAATTTTTTTTCTTATTCCTGACCAATTTTCTTCTACATGTGGCATAAAATGGCCTCTCAGATAAGTTACACCACCGAGAACAGGGCACAATTGAATAAAATAAAAATTGCAAATTTTAGATTGTTATAACTTTTCACTCATAACTTACAATGAGGAATGAGTACAGTCATTGGAAATATAATTGAAAGGAGAATGTATATAAACAATCATAATTTAATTTCAATGCATTCACACTCCCCATAAATTCAGTTGAAGAATGGCCTATAACCTAATTGACAAAATATTTTACAATATGCATAATTCTAACAATTGTTGCATGCACTTTTTTGCAAAATTAAAGGTACATGAAAAATAAATTTGGTCCTTACATGAGGACTGTATATATGGAGGATTCCCAAGGATATTGGAATCATGAGGAGGAGATCAAAGGATTAAATGTCAACATGGGAAATTATAAACTAAGTGCAATGGACATAGAAGCCAGGTGGAACCAATGGAGTTGGTTGAGACTATGAGTAGCTTGAAGAAGTGTAGAGTTATAAAGTAGAAAATGAAAGGATGATGAGAGATCACGAAGAGATGCTACAAACTTTAGAGTATAAATATGTTGTAGAAACAAGTCAATAAATTGTCGGATTACTGAGGGTGGGGGGGTGAATTAGTAATGAGAAATTATACCAATTATTAATCCTTTAAACCACAAAGTATATTCTTTTACTTATTCAACCACGTTCATTTGTTCATCATTAATATATTACTGTATCATAAGCATTAACATTCATCGGTTCATAATAAAAAATAACAAATGCATCCACACAATGCACAATACACCAATATTTACATTGAAACCCAATGTGGGAGAAAACCATAGAATGATTTTCTTATATGTCAAGAATTACATTCAAGGAAGCACCAACTTCCAATTCTCTAGCTACAACCGGAAGGAGGATCTGACCCCCTATTTTCTCAGGCTACAATCTGAGGGAAGCTCCAACTCCCCAATTCTCTGGCTACAACCAAAAGGAGGCTACAACCCCCTATGTTCTCTGGCTAAAACCAAAGGGTGGCTACAACCACCTGTCCTTGCCCTATCCAACTACCCTAAAATATAAGTAGAATGATGGAACCACTGTCACACGATCACTGAGAGATATATTGTTGTAAACCTATACCAATCAACCTGCACCAAACAACCTATAATCAACCTATACCAATAACATGTGCCAACGTGTACCATGCATCAAACTGTACCATAAAAAAGTGCATCAACCATGCACCAAACCTGTACAAATAACATGTCATAATAACCTGTCCAAACAACCTATCACAACAACCTGTCTCATCAATCTTATCAACCAATTCAGATCTACTCACCGAGATCAATCACTAAGACAACTATCAACCATATTCACAATATCACCAAGATGTGCATCAACCAAGCATATCACAACAACTCATAATCATCACCAAGATCAATATGTGCTTCTAATAATATACGAAGACAAGTATTCTACATCATATATAAACCATGTGACAACAATACTACTAATAAGTGCCTCCAACCATGTATCAAGTATGTACCAATCATGCATAAACTACACATCAACTATGACTCATCAAGATGTACCAACATCATCAACTATACACCTCATCTATGTACCAACTCATCAATTACTTGTCTCAACCATGTACCCAACATGTACCTCAACCATATACCAATATAACCATCAAAAGTTCTCTAGAAATACATCACACTATCCATAACCAAATACCATAAACCCTTACATCAAACCATGTTCCATAAATTCACTTTTATGTAGCCTCAAGGATGTCTCATTCATAATCGAATCATCTACCAAGACCATTAACAAATGTCTCTCACAATGCACCACAAGATATGCCAATAAATCAAACTAAGTGCACTAAGAATATACTTCAATAGACCTGCCTCAAAACCATTCTACAACAAGCCCTAAACTTCCAAGAGGGCATCCAACAGATTTACAAGGAAAACCCTCAACCAGATTCATAAGTTCAACACTACACATATAAAAACCATACCTTTTTTCTTCTTGTAGCATTCTGTTGTCGAGGTTTTTCTCCCGCGATTCTGCTGCCACAAATCTGTTGCTGCGATTTTTCTGCTGCACTTTTTCTATCGCAATTTTTCCTCCACGATTTTCTACCGCGGTTTTTCTGCCACACTTTTCCTACCACTATTTTTCTGTCACACCTTTTCTATCATGGTTTTCCTACAACACTTTTCTCTATCAATAATACCTGCACAAATAACATTTCACAAAATAGATATTCAATGATATTCAATAGGTGCTAATGGGAGAGCCTTTCTCTTTTATTTATACTTCCATGTAGCTTCTTCAAGGGGTTACCTTCTAACCAACTTAACCCACTTTCCTTCTTTTAGGGCTAACCCACTTCTAATCACTTGTCCACTTCTAGCTCACTTTGCTACACTTAACTTAACCACTTTACCACAAATAGTAATTTCTCCACTTTTAGTTGCAACTAACTTTATTATTTAATTAATTTCTTTTGCAACCACTTTGACTTATCCATAAATAGTAAACTCACCCCTTCTTATTGCAACCACTTTATTATTTAAATAATTCCTCTTTGCAACCACTTTGACTACTTTATTATTTAAATAATCTCTCTTTACTCACAACTTCTTGTTGCAACTAACGTTTCTATAATTATTCAATTCATAACTTATTTTCCCTTAATTAACTTACTATTGCAACCATTTTATTATTTAATTTATTTCTTGGTCAACCACTTTAACTATTCAATCTTCTCATCAAAACTACTTTACCATAATTACCAAAATCACAACTTCTTGTTGCAACTAATTTATTTTTAATTATTTTCTTAATGCAACAACTATACCCATGATTAAATCCTAGTTTCACCCACTTTGACTAGTCAACTTGCTCTAGGCGTTTCTAGAATAATTTGACTTATTTGACCTTCTACGGGCTTCTAGACAACTCACAAGGGTTCTTCAACTTCACAAGGTCATAACTCTCTAACCGTGAGGAGTTATGTGGCGTTCCACATATCATCGGAAATGGAACAATATGTACTATCCATATAGAATAGTATTACCTACATATACACTAATATTCATTACATTATTACTCAACCAAACTTGGGTTCCTTACCCATACCTCCAGAGCTATCAGACATACTCAAGGGTTGACATCAATCTACAATATCACTCTCCAAAGGTTGACATCAATGACAACCAATAATCCAAACCAACTATCCATCAATCTAAACCAAATTTCTGACAATCTCCCCCTTTGGCATTGATGGAAACACCAACATTGATGGCAACACTTAGTCATGATAAAATTCATGCTCCTACTCCTCATCAATGTTTCTATCTCTCCCCCTTTAACATCAATGGAAAAGGGTATCTCTCCTTGGGGATACTCCCCTTGACTGAAATATCTTTGGGGTTGCTCCCCCTGTATAAATGTCTTTGATATTTTCTATGTGTTTCTAAGCCTCTCATTACTCTCTCTCCCTTTATATGAATAATATATCCCCCTTTGAACAAGGATATCACTCTTATGCAACGATGAAGTCATATCGCTCATTCTTCCCTTGTGACAATCTCTCCCCCTAGAAACATGCCTCTGTGCTCTCTCTCTAAGAATCTAAATCTCTATCCTGCATATGATGAAGCTCTTCCCTTGGAATCATAGCTCTATTCTTACCTCTCTGTCTGACAACTTATCTGAATGGTATTTCTATCTATCCTTTTGGTTCTATTTCTCTCTCTTGACTTCTCTGCATGATGTTGTGTAGGAAAAACATAAGTCTTCATGTACCTTCTTCCTTTTGGAGTTATTGTCCATTGGTGCTTCCTTGTGTAATCAAATGACATATATGAAAAGAATTCAAGAATAAGCATTCAAATATTCCTGTGTAATTATCATCCATTATGATAATGTTCATTTGTCTTTGAACCACTCTTTGAACCAATCTATGAATCAATGCTCTCATCCACTATCATATATCTGTCCAAACCTGCTAATGCAAGAGGCACGTTTTTCAAAACTATCCCAATGATGTTTTTCGAGAAAACAACCGACACAAACACCATATCTACATGAAGCAAAAGGAAGACTAGTCACCATCTGTTGATTACATAGTTATTGCAATGAGAGATAGTTTATATAACCAAATCGCTCATGCTAAATTTTTCTCAAGTCATCTCTATGAATAACAAAAACTAATGGAAAATATGATGACCCAAATTTGTCAAACTTGTACAACCTGGTAATATCATCAACAATTCCAATTCCAAGAACATGTTGAGGATCTTTGAGATCCTTGATTACAACCTGGTGAGGTGAAAAATCTACGGTTTTACCTTGAACTGAATGAGTGATTTGATATATTGATAAAAGGTTACACAAAAGACTTGGAACACATAATACATCATTGAAATGACCATTATTTACTTGAATTGTTCCAGATCCTACAACACTAAGAGATCTATCATCACTAACAAATATTTTCTTGCTGTTACATTCATTTAGAGTGGAAAGTATGACTTTCTCCTTAGTCATATGATAATATCCTCCAGAGTCAATAAGCCATTCACCGGAAGAAGAAGTAGAAGTTGCATTGAAGGAGAAACTAGATGCAGAAAGTGCATATCCATGAAAAGAAGAAGAAGTAGTAGAATCAATATTGATGTTGTGTTTCGTCATCACTGCTTCTAAAGCTGCCATCTTCTTGAAACATTTGGACTCATCATGACCATCTTTCCCACAAAAGTTGCAATGTTTGTGAGTCTTCTTATTTTTATATTTTTCTCATTTGTCATCATTAGGAGCTAAGGTTGTCTTAGTGGGTTTGGGACCCTTGTTTTACTTATTGTTGTGGCAAGGATGTTGCTTATTGGGATTCTTTGGTTTATATTTTTGTTGGGATACTAAGGATTTGTTGGAGGTACCTGTAGTGTTGATCACTCCAATTTGTACAAGTTTATCTTTCTCTCTAATCAAAGCATAACAAAAGGACTCAAGAGTGGGTTTTTGATAAGACTTTTCTAGAGCCTCTCTCGTGGCATAAAAGGTAGATACAAACACATAATATGCATTACTTAGCTTAGAAAGAATAATATAGATGCACCGCTCTTCCTCTAGTTTTATAACTTATGTGCTCGAATAATATTTTGTTTACCAAACACATATTTAAGCTTTTCCCAAGCTTCATCGAGGTCATCAATTTCTTGAAGGTGGAACCTTAAATCGGGAGAGATGGACATTTTGATCAGTCCTCGTGCTTCGCCATTCCTATTATCCCATTTGAATTTATTTTCATCATCAATGGGTTCTTTTTCTTTTCCAAAGGTAATCACGTACATACCTTTACTTCTTAATAAATCCTTCACATGGGATTTCCACTGGATGTAGTTCGTGATGGTAAGAAAAAGATAACTAGAAGAAGCCATATTAAATATGCATATAATATGGATTTAACAATTGAAACTAATGATCTGGATGGAAAGATCTCGAAAAATTAGGAGGTTTAAAAAAAAAACACTAAAAAGAAACTTTGTATGTGTAAGTTATGCCCTCACTTTTACAAATAAGTTGTTATATGAAGTGATCCACTTTTATAAAAAGAAGCAGGATCACTCTTACAATGAAGTTGCTTTATAAAATAAAGTTGCATGAAAAATAAAAAACTTTAAAATAAAATATTAAAGCTACTTATAATGATTCACTTGTATACTTGGAGTGAAATACACTTTACAATGGATGCATGAATTTTTTCAAAAAAAGTAACAAAAAAGAGACTTGAACTCAATACCTCCTACTTAATAAGGCAACCTTTAACCAAGTGAGCTAGCAAGACATATTGTATTATTTGAAGGACGATCGAGGGTGTTGTTTTTGTTGTTGTTGTGGAAGATGGCCTTGGAGGGCATGCTCATAAAAAACTTTTTTCACACAAGAAAAAATGTTCGCTTCTCGATGAGAACAAGGGTTAGATCTCGATCATCTTACCCGTAAAATGCACATTTTCCTATTAATTTATGATTTT
>ML780999.1:805114-822396 GCA_009831015.1 Picea engelmannii | reverse complement strand
ATATATATATATATATAAACTTATATATACAAAAACTCATATAAAAAAATAAAAAAAAATTAAAAAATAAAATAAACAAAACCAAAGCAATAATCTTTTATTTGCAAAAAGAAAAACATTATAAAAATAAAAATAAAACACTTAAAACTTAAAAATCAAAACAACAAAACCAAATAAAATTGCAAATGGACATTCTGTAATTCCTGAAAACAATATGCTTAACATTAACTTGTTTTTCTTAAGTCACTTCAAGCAGCAATCAACAATGGAATAAGCGTGCAACAAGTAAAACACACTTTTTTTTATCTCATTAATTTGTCACATTCGTACTTAATCTCGCATTTTATGTTTTATGATGATCTCACAAGTTTGATTGCATGATTAGTACTAAGTTTGATTGTAGGAATGAAGACGCTTGCATTCCATTCCACAGTGATTTTCAAGAATCACAACATTTTTTCGAAAAACATGCTTTGTTGACTGCTTGAAGGAGTTGTTACTCAACATAAACATCATGGCGTTTGTCGTTACACAATGACCTTTCATAAACCCATTTGCGTCATGAATGTTTACCCACATTTTTCCTTCAAATCACATTGGTCATCCCTGTGTTGAAGTCTATCTTCCATTGAATTATCCTTCATGACTTTGCACACGCCTATCTTTCTAAGTCGCATACATTCTTTCCTCATTTTTCAGTTCATCTTTTTGCCTTATGAATAAAACCATCTAGCCCCCTTTTTCATGACTGATTCTTGATCGTGGCCTTGTTCAGTTAACGGTAGTCAATGCAGAGCCTCCATGACCAATCCTTATTTTGTATGAAAATAACAGGTGCACCCCATGGTGACACACTAGGACATATCAGTCCCAGTTCTAGAAACTCCTTCAGTTACATTTTCACCTCTTGTAACTCCAGAGTCGACATCCGATAAGGCGTTTCTCGCTATCGGTTTAGTCCATGTTTTTAGGTATATAGTAAACTCCAATTCCCTCAACAGTGGCATTCCAGGTAACTCCTCCAGAATAATGTTCGCAAACTCTCTCACCACCGGAAGGTGTTCTAAACCTTCCATTAATCCCTTCTCATTTAACGCAAGGATCACATGAAGCTTGCACCCCTTGCACATGCTCTTCCGTAGTTGTAAGGAAGAGATGAACCTTAGGGAAACTCCCTGGTTCCATCCTACAATCACACATCTCTGATCCTCGTCATCGACCAAGATCAACCATTTCGTCTTACAGTTGAGTATCGCCTCATGCGACTCCAACCAGTCCATACCAATTACGACATCACAAGATCCTAAGATCGTGACGTACAGGTTGGCCCTGGTGACAAACTCTCACAGGTTAAGGTTATAGCCTGTAACCCTTTGTCCAACCTTCTGTTTGGCTCCCGAAGCCATCTCTACAAAGATGAACTCATCATGTTCGACTGCCACTACTTTAATCCTTTTTAACGTGGCACCAGGATGGAACTCTCGGTAGCACCAAGATCAATCAAAACTAAGCGGCTGGTCAACAACAGTACCTGAGGTCTCGAGCACAGTCGAATGATGCTCTACCTGGCGATTATTCACTGCTGCATGAACTCGATGGGCCTTGCCCATATCTCCCATGGTAGAGGATCCAGCTGATCTGGAAGCTCTGGTCCTCTCCACTGGGCAGTCTCACTGGAAATGTGGCTCTCCACAATCCGACATACTTTCTTCGGTCCAATAAACTTGGTACCTGAAGTAGAAGTTGAATTCCAACGCTAAGCCCAACACAAACTCGTTGAACTTAAGTTTCTGGGTAAAATGGCACAGAGAATAATGAAGCAGCTCCAAAACGAGCCTCGTACTCAGGCATTGTGCGACTGCCTTGTCGCAAGGCGTCGAACTCGTTGAGCTAATGCTCAACGAATTCCTCAGAAATGTACCTCTCCTAGAACCGTCCCTCGAACAGTTCCCAAGGCATATCGTCGACGGCCTTGTTCAAAGTGGCAGGAGCGTCTTCCACCATAGAAGAGCGCTTCTCCACAGTTGAAAGACCACCCTACGGACCTTCAGGCTAGAGGTCGTAATCGTGAAGCGGGAAGCAAAACGCCTTGCTCCAAAATCGTGCCTCTATGACACAGTCATCTGTGACATTTGTGGGCCCGAGAACTTATCTCTCTCGAGTTCTTGGTGGATGCTAATGGTACTAGCTAGGGCGCGTTGTGGACCCTCATGGGTACATGTGCCCTGGCCTCCTCTAAGTACCTACGGGGAATCAAGGCCCTTTGAAATCACCTAGAAGAGACTTGTCAGACCTTCATCATCCCTTACAACAAGCGAATCCAGCCCAAGGACTGGTCCCTCCCCTTGGGGGTTCGACTCCGAAGATGCGGAAACCTCTGCAAGTGTCACACCTCCTTCCATGGCCCCACATTACGAACCTCTGAGGTGTCCTCCAAATGAGATCACTAGATGAACTTGTTAAGGTTTTAAGAAGCACTAGGTTGATACTCAAAGGTTTACTGCAGGGGAAAGCAAGGCGATCCATAGTCACAGGGTTGAACCCACTCTGATACCATATGTAACAACCCCATCGTTATGATTACAAGCGAACAACTGTGCAATTTTTTTTTTGACAAAACAAGAAAACAACGACGATTATAGCTAGACGACACAGCTGGTGGTGAGTCCCACGCTCGTAGAACATGAAAAAACAACTGTGACTCCACACTCTAGCAGAAGGGTAACTAGGCGAAATAAGCGTAGATCAACAAGGAGGGACGACTCCCTGCCCTACGTAAACAAGAAACGCAACAAGCTAAGGGACCACATCCCCCTTTCGACACAATGACTTGGACGAACAAGACTTAGAACCTCAAGGTGCGCGACCCAATGCAAGAAGGTGTTCAACCCAAGCGCCAACAATATCTTACAACACTCAACAACACCCACCCGGATAACTCCGTCCGACAAGATGTAAGATGATAACCCTCGATTTAAAAAGGGGGCACGAACAACAGGAGGATTCTTGTTTCATACAAGGCATCCAGTAGGTGAATCGACTAGACCCATCACCCCTTCTAGCTCATCCTAAGGTGCAAGGCGCATAAATGTCAATTAGCTAAAGGCTATTAATCGTAATAGTTGATGCATCTATTAACTCTCGTCCCTCAAGCTTTCGCAAGGTAATCAACCATTAAGCCTACCACCTTTAAGTAACATCCCTAATAACCCACCAAATCACTTCTTCCCAACAAGGTAATCCTAGCTCATTTTAACAAACCAAAACCTAACACCTTTGCATCTTTAACCCTAAAAAAAATTCTCCTATAACAATCTACATCTATATCTTCCAGGATCCATTTATTTAAGCGGGTAAAATTAGTTAAGTCGTTCAACTAAAAAGGGTTGATTTATAAGTTTCCCCAAGGAAGAGGATTCAATATGGTTGTTCCTCCCCCAAAACAAGCAAATTCGTTGGCCACAGTTTCGGCTATTGTTTTCCATAAAACATTGCCAACCTAACCTTCGTAAAACTCAAACGTTGTCAAACTATCGAGCCGCCTTATATCTACACCATTACTCATAATAGTACTACACCCTACTCATAAAAATAATACACCATTACTCATAATAATAAAGCTGTCGATCTAGATATTGTAATTGTCCAAACAAATGCAGGCAACACCACACTCATAAAAGACTGATGTCATGCAGTTATCGTTACGGTCAACCTGTCATACATTCCAGGTTGTCAATCAATCATTAAGACGTTGAGCACTGACATCATTGACCACACCTAAATTGTCAGAACATTAAGGATTCTCATGGTGGCCTGGGATACGATAAAGGAAGGGCAGATACTTAATGAAAGGAGAGTCACAGACTTGTCCCTCCATGGGAACGTTAGCAAGGATAAATTCTCGCTACACAATAGATGTGAAACCATTAAAACAATGGGACAACATTCCCTTACATACAATAATTTATTTAAGGCTAAATATTGAGGAAGAACATTGTGAGAAAATGAGGTAACGCTGTGAAAATTCACTGCCAACTATGTATCAAAATCGTAGGCAAAAAGGGCATATAACCTCTCAGGAAATTTGAGTGGATGGCAGCCAGTAAATGTAGCAGAACATCAACCCAGAATGTGGAGAGAATGTTTCAGAAATTCGTGTGGACCGTAGGATTAAGCTAATAGTCAAATCGGATATTACAAAGGTTGTGGAAACATAGCATGATCACAGTTCAATTTAAATGTTGTTTGAGGCAACTAGCGGTAAAAAGAATTTATATCAATAAAAAAAAACAACGCTGTACAGGTGACCACCAGTCATTAGAGCGTTGTCCATAAGGTAATTATGCCATTTATTAAAAACCCCAAAGTAAAAAGATTAAAGGTAAAAGCCGACTGTTAAAAGGTGTAAAAGTGAACGCCCATGGATTAAGGCATTGTCCAGAAAATGAATAGGTAAACACGGGGTCTTTATCTCTGTCAAGCAAGGAAAATGGCAGGTAAACGCCATGAAGTTCTCGGGTAAAATCGCTGGGGAAAAATTTCTTGGAATAAGTGGCTCATTTAAAAATCGCATAGGTAAAAGTAATGCAGAATGTAGTCCCCAAGCCGTCAGTAGGTGAAGGAATGCAGTGAATTCTAATGAAATCGTAGAGCCATAATTTTAGTAAATAAAACGCCTTCAATTTAAAAAAAAAAAAACACAGAGCCAACAATCAACAACCAACACATTCAAGAAAGTAATACGCAGAGAAGGGCCTTCAACAGGTCACTAAAATCGTTGTCACACGACTTACAATGCAACCTGACCCCCAAATAATGACCAGTCAAAAAAACGTCGAAAAGGTTCACAGAAACAGATATCACGAGTAGAGAAGTATAATCTTTTGGGTGATTACCAGATAACGTGGCCATGTAATTATGTAGACACACAGTGAAATGTACAGCAGGTCCAAATCGCAATCTGAACCATATGGCTAAATCTATTGTTGTCTCAAGTCTAAGGCTGAGTTAAACCAGAGATTGTTGTATAGAATGATGTGCGCACAGTTTAAAGAATGAAAGATAAGTTGTGGAAGATACAATAATAAAATCATAATGGGAGCAGAAATCATTGTCCAACAAAGGTTTACAAATGCAGTCACACAGTCTAACACAGGCACACAATAATCACGCGTGGTCTCCCATGTTTAATAATGCAGAGACTTTACCAATTAAGAGGTGGAAACTGTCATTAAAACGCAGAAATAAAATAAAATAAACAAGCGCAAATATATCCATCAAGGGACACAAAGATAAACCATAAGAAGAGGTACTCAATCGATAAAAGGCACAAGACAACAACAACCAAGGACAACACCAGAGGTAAACGGCTGACATGAACATCCTTTGCTCATCATCCTCGCACAGAAAAGCAGGGTGTTGAGATCCATAGGTATTTTAACACTAAGACGACGACCGTATATTAGGCTCATGTCTGACTGCTCAGGCAAGGACTGGTGAGCTAGGGACGAAGGCTAAACAACCACAAAGGTCACAATCAACACAACCAGGTGGTCAAGATGTGCCGGAAACGAAGGTCATGGGAGTCAACAATCGTCGGGCTAGGCTAAGAAAGTTCAGTCATCAATCTAAACATTCAATCTACATACCTAATCAACATGCAAATCCAATCATAAAACCTACAGAATATACTATACAAAATGAAAAGAGAGTACCGTTGCTTATTCGCCTACTCTGAGTGATGTCTGTGTGCTCTGTGCAACTCTCGCTCGCCGAACATTGAGACTTCACCGGTACCCTCAACCCCCTGAGCTACAAAGGGGCCACACACACTATCCAGAGGTTTCAACTAGCTCCCAGCTCGCCTCGCAAGGCCGAGCTACCACTCCTCACCGAGATGGGTATCCCAACTCCCACAAGTTAAATCGTCCAAGTAGATATTTCTGCAGTGTAACATTACACAAACAAAAGATGGTCCCTCATCCTTCTCCTTCCTTCATTATATAGAGTTTCGAACTTCCTTTCTTTCCTAAAATCTCATTTAATTAAAGTTTTAAAAATAAATTTCCTAAAAATTCTTCTTCGTACAAGTGTCCCCCATCCCCTACGTTTCTCCATTATTTAATTTCTTTAATTAATTAAATATCTTAATTCCCTCACCCACTTAGAGTTACTCCTATATTCACTCCTAGGTGTCCCCAAATTCCCTTACAGGTTTTAAAGGCTTTTCCTATTATTAAATTGCTAATTCAGTTTGAATTAGAAAGCTCTTAAATGGTAGATTCTTTACTAATTTTGACTTTCCGCTTTTCCCCTTAAGTTCCCCTTTTTACCTTTTTATGTTTACCTCCTTTCCTAGTTTCCCAAAATTTTAGATTTTTCCCTTTTTCCCCTTTTTACTTAGAACTCAAAAAGGCAAGTGTGGAAATTAACCCCTCTTTCCCTTTTTTTTATTTAATTAGTATGTTTTTTTTTTTATTATCAAAGTAATAAAACAATTATATTCCCCTTTTTTTAAATTTTAATCCAACAACTTTTTCTTTTTTTTTCTTTTTATGAATAAATTAAATTTCTTACTCCCTTCATGTTACAATATTTAACGAAGACCACAATTATTATTTAAGTTGTTTTTATTTTTATTTTATTATTATTTTCTTATAGAAGACAAAACATTTACCACTAGCGTAATTTAGACTTAGACCTTAAGGTTCGTACTGGGCAACATTTAATTAGGGAAATTGTTTTAACAAAGATTTAACATGTTATTCGTCCTAAGGCCATCTAGGTTCATCCCTCTATCATCGACAACATGACGTGCCCTTCAGGACGCACTAGGTGCTCCAAGGGTGCCACTTGCCTCATTTGTTCCCTTGTGCAATGTGCCCTTCAGGACGCACTATGTGCTCCAAGGGTGCCACTCACCTCTTGGCTGATTTGGTAGACATCAATAACCCCTGGAGTCAACACTCTGCCAGGTGAACTTGTGGGAGACTAAGGGCCTCTAAGGAATAAGGCCCCCACCTTATTGCACACCCTTTAGAATCATCGTGAGCGACTGTCGCAGTCTTCCCTCACGACATCGTGGGTCCTCTCGAACTAGGTAATCATTAACCTACAGTTTGAGCCATGACAGGAGTGCTAGTAGGTTGTGGCGGGGTTGATGACCACACCTCTCCCTCAACATCTCTGGTAGTCGTGCGTGACCCCTTTACTCCACATGTGAGTCTGGTCGGCAAGCTATCGTCAGCCTACATCATCAACGAATCATGTCAGAATATATCCATATCATATCATCTAATCAGAAGCACTGAAATCATAGTGAAACAATCAAACCCCAATGATACACTCCCCGACTCGATCCAGAGTCCAAGGGGTTCCATCGATGCCTCGGCATCCTTTAGTTCCATAATCCTGCACACTCAGTAAAACCAAGTCAATAGCACCTGTCTATGTCAAAGTGGTAAAACAACATGTCATCAACCCATAACGCCTTATAATCAAAATCAAATGTTTTAATAACATAATAATCTGGATCACTTGCGAGCAAGTGTCCTCTAAGAATAAGTTCGCTCAGTGCGTCAGAGCGGGATGTTACACTAGCAATTACAACAGTCGCAGCTACAACAACATTCACCTTTCACATGATCCTGCAGCAGTGACATCCTCCATGCTCCAGCAGTCGCATCAGCCATATTCCTATTACATAGCTCATCTACTTTTTGGGTAAGTGGAGATATGTTGTTTTCTACTCTTTAATCATGCAATTCCTTACATGCTAGAGTGAATGAATTTGGAAAATTCCCTCACCATATTCCATTTCCTTTCTCCTTTCGTACACATAACACATCTTCAATTGGGGGGGTATTCATTACCATTTGATTCCATTTACACATTCATCACATCATATATTGATGACCAACATGTCTCGTCCTAACTACACTTTGTTGCACTTTTTCCAGCTATTGATCTATCTTGGCATGATTCATAACATGAAGAAAAGGATTTCTTATGCACGTTGATGGCTTATCATTTCCAATGCACGTGTGCTTAAAATATTATTATAGCGAGCAAACAAGTAAACAAAATGAATGTTATTAACACAAGAACCAACATTTGTTATATTCATGGTTGTCACACAAGAACCAACCATCAGAAACATCAAATGTTACTTATGTATTTCACAACATGGAATAATTTCATTCAGAAGCCAAAAGTCCTAAAGAATAACCATGAAAGGTTGCATGAGAACATGTCACAAGATCAGTTGGGGGGGATTTTCATCCTCTTTATTGTTAAAAAATATATAATAATGCAAAACCAAAATTGAGAAGAAAAGTTTTTATGCAAGGTTACATGAGGACATGCAACAAGTTCAGTTGGGGGTTATGTTGAGCCTTGGAATTGTCGCATTTTCATCCTCTTTTCCTTTCACCATTATTCACATTTATCCATATTCTACCACTCCATAAACCATTCATTAATACACTTTTTCATAATTAAATATGGGTTTAACCTTATTATTTTCCAAATCATTTATTTTAGTATTAAAAGGGAATTTGTGATTAAATATTATAAAACAGACATGTTTTCATATATATCTAAAAAATGTGTGAGCTTTGTCATGTGTAGGAATATGTGAAGGATTAATTCAAAAAGACTTCTCGAATACTTCCTCCACCATTTAAAGATTTGAGGAAATAATTCAAGCCTATTCTAAGGAGAATATCATGGAGATATGGATAAACATATCTTATCCAAGATATATGAGAGATATGTGTGAGGATTTGAAGGGATCATATTTTGTAATAATGGGAAATTGGTTGAGAGAAAAGTGGATTTGTAATTATGAGATGCTTATCTTCTTTTCAAAGATCTCATGTATAAAAGAGAGTGCCCTCTCTTCATGAGGGAGGAGAATTATTATGATGTAATATTGGTTCTTAAGAGAAGAATTGTTATGATGTAGATTGGATTAATGAAAAGACTCTTTTTGTAAACCTACTTGTTGAAGATTAATGCAAGTTTGAATCCAGTGATCTTGTGTCTCTTAGAAGTTAGCATCTGTTGATCTAAAAGCTTCCATGTTGGCATCGACAAGGGCCACCAATCCATATTGGTAAGCTCATTGTAAATTATTAGTGTATATTTTCATTTCATGTACATGTTATTTTGATTTCATATTATTTTGTTTTGATTTCACTATTCGAATTTGTTGCAAAGTGTGGCAATGCAGGAACAGTTGGATCTCCATATTTCACCATACATGATCTTTAATGGAGCATCCCACTACACTTAGATTTATTTTCCATAATTGATTAGGTTACACCTTGCTAACGCATGCACAATCAAGACCTCCATCTCTCACCCTACATGCACCTATAATGGAATGTTGTGAATGCGCAAAGTGTTAATTATTGTTAGTTTAGTTGCTCCAGGAGATAGAATCAAAGTTCATCTTTTCCTTTCATGATCCATCAATGAACAAGTCCATCACCTCAGCAAGAGATTAAGATTATATGCTTGTTTATGAGTTTTTCTTTCCATCTTTTGAATTGTGTGAAGATTGTTATTTTTAAAAGTATGTTGCTTTCTAAATGGTTTTCTTATCTAAGATATACTAAACAGACATATGAACCTATCTGTTATCGGAACATATAGTGCATCAACTCTACTGATTACGAATCTCGGTTGATAATTTATGTTTGGTAATATATTATGCATATAATTGCACCAACACCGCGCGTAGTAAAAAGAAAAGATGGCGCAAATGTATGAAAAAAGTGAAAAATGAGCGCGAAAAGGTCTATAAAAGGTGGAAAGTGAACAGTTATTCAACACTTAGTGAATTTTGATCTCAGAACGATTAGAAGAATCTGTTCCCTAGTTTTCAAATCGTCACTGTATCCATCCAAGCTTACGACAGTCACGCAGGATGGCTCCACTAAAGCCGAGGTCGTCAGGCCAATTTATCAGGGTCACCCGACAAGGTCAGAGGCACAAGGAAAGGATACATCCTGAACCCATAATAGAGCTCAAGGATGTGACCACTTTGGAACCAGAGTCTAGTAGCTCGATGTGGGTTGAGGAAGATCTCCCCACAGCATAGCAAGGAGAGGTAGGGCAGAGCTCGAGAGTTGGGAATGGGGTTTCAAACCCTAACCTCGAGGAGATGAAAATACTAACTCGTATAGAGGAAACAAGACCGTCCCAGTCATGGGAAGAATTCCAGGTCGAGTACATAACAGACCAACTAGAATCACCTAGGAACGAGGAGGGCGTAGAGGCCACCAGGGCGAGCACATACACAGTGGGACAGAAAATAAAGACCCCCTATATTTTAGATATTTCCTTACCCTTCATTCTAGACATAGTCCCCACTCTCAAGGACATGTTAGGAAAAGTTCCCAAGTTGTACTACGCAGACCATGACGTGCGCGACGCATCGAAATTCCTAGAATTGACTGGGGAACATTTTTTGATCAACACATGGGAGTTTGGACCCCTAGGAAGGCCAATATTAGAGCATGCATAGTGGATTACGGGGTTATAAAACTCCAGCATCATGAAGCTACTGGACATTCCACACTTCGGGCGAGGAAAAAATGTCAGCCTATGCATCAAAAAATTAGTGGTCTGAGTCCATGGGGGCATCATGTGTATGGACAAGCCCATATAGATACACGTTGCACTCATTTCCAAGATTACTAGATTTCCCACAGTCGACGCGTAGCCAGAAGGGTTTTTGGAAAACAAGGTGCGTGAGACAGAAATGAAAGAGCAAGTGAAGGCACAATTTGGCATGTCACGGCGAAATAGAGGCATCATTATAAAATAAATCAATGATGACGCGATGAGGTTTTTTAGAAAATTAATAGTATACAAACTATTAAGGAAGTGTCTCCAAGAGGAATCCCATTGACGCAACCGCACTCCTCGAAGCACGACCGCTATCCTCAGAACCTTCTCACTCCTCGGCCCGAAGAACTTCTTGGTTCTTATATATTCCTATCAGAAGATCTGCACCCACAGTTCACTTCGCGCAATCCTCCTTTTCTACTCTCGGAGGATCGAAACTTCACGGCTTAGCGAATTCTTGTTTGCTCGCTTGGTTCTCGGATCCCCGAGACCCGATATGTTAGTCAGCGTTGACTTCCTTCCGCCTTCTCGGGACTTTTCTACGTCGAAAATTTGCCTCTCGCGCTACCAACCACTCGGGGTTCCAACTCCCGATACCCGATGCGCCGAGATGCCGAGACTTGCGATCTCGCTTCCTCGCGATTTCGCCCCTCGCGTAGCCAAATGACTTCTACTTCGACTTCCGATACCCGAGACGCCGAACTCCGATCTCGCGACCTCGTGACTCCGCGGTTTCCAATGCCAACTCCTCAACTTCTTTCTTACGAGATCCCGATAAGCGATCTCCCGAATGATCCAACGAATCTGGCTGATTTGGATCCACACTCCAATTTGCTGCAAACCTTAAATCCCTCGACCGTTCTTGTCGTAACCTCCTCTCACCTTCGTGAGATCCGACGATCCACGGAACTTCGTGAAACCTCCCCCAAGGATTTCGACTATCCGTCTCCCCTTCGATGATTTCTGCAGAAAACAAACAAGCGCTTCCTCCGCAAAGACTTGTTCACCTGCACGCGAGTTTTTGGCACTTGCTCGAACACTCCAATGCACAACTTTTCTGTGCAATCCTTCGGCGAATTCGAAGGCCTACTCCTCCTGAGCTTGTTCTCAACTTCTCACGTCCTTTTGAGAACTTCTTGTGCACACTCCTTGCGGCAACCTCCAACAACTGCTAAGTGTTGAAGTCTTCTGACCCTGCGCACTCCTGCAGCAGCAGTCTTCCACTCTTTGCTCAGAATCGCAACTTTGAGACTTCGTCTAGCCTATGCATGCCTTGCACGGCTCTGGTGTCAAATTTTCACTTCGGAGACGAATGAGGACAAAATATTTCTCTAACTGAACCCTACAGTCACACACTCCTTGTGGACAAATTCAACTGCACTCCTTGCAGGAATCCTCTGGCTCACTTAGAGAAACAATTGAAACTCATTCACTCATCCTCTCAGACTTCAGTTTCGAAACATGAAATTACATGCACAGCATATACAAAGCAAATGCATAACCAGAAAACAAACATTCATGAGCATAACATCAATACACAGAGAAAATAACACAACCATGGAATTGAATCAAAGCTTTTCCATTAATTCAATATATGTACATGGTTGTTCTTCATACAATTCTCTGCTTACTCTTCCTGCTTCTTGCTCCTATCTCTGAATGAATAATACAATGTACAAAGGAGGGTGTCTATATCTCGTTTCCCTCTCGATCTCTAAAGATATCAAATCTAGAATTAAATTCCTATCTAACAACATTAAATCTATTAAATGCCTCATCTACCAAAGGACGTGAGCTTATCCGCTCAAGTTCCATTACAATGTACAAGTGCGCTTCATTAATTTCACACATTTATGTTTGCGCAACAAATATCTAGGTGTTTCAAAAATTTGGTGTTGGCGCTGTCCAGTTGTTCTCCGCTCCACGCTGGCTCGCTTGACATGGGCGATGCTCCTGCATCATATTCCCTCACTTGAAAATTTTCATGGGATCCTGTCCATGAGCTCCTGCACGGTCTGTCCATGCTTCTGTATCACTGCTTCACTTTCCCAGCTGGCATATTCCACTGGGTGGTTCTTCCATTTGACCAGATACTCAAAATACTGCTTTCGCCTGGTCTTTCTACCCACTCGCTTGTCCAGTATGCATTCCATCTGTGGCTTTTCTGCAATCGGCATTTGCTTCTGCCACTGGATCACTGGATGCTCATCACTTCCAGCTCCTGCTTCCTCGGCCTTATATGGATATAATTCTGAAACATTAAATATCAGAGATATCCTGATGCCATCCGGCAACTCGATTTCGTATGCATTCTCTCCGAACTTCTTCAGGACTCTGCATGGCCCGATTTTCTTCATTTTTAACTTGTTATATGTTCCCCTTGGTAACCTTTCCTTCCTCAAATGTGCAAGAACTAGATCACCAACTTCAAATTGAAGTTGTCTCCGATGCTGATCTTCTCTGCGCTTATACTCCTGATTTGATTTCATCAGTCCCTGCTTCATCTGACTGTGAAGTTCCTGCCTCGCCTCAGCGAATTCTTCTGCACTAGCGCTACTAGTCGCAGTCTGTTCTGAATCTTGCAATTCAGAAACTCCTCTCGGTTGTGTCCCATACACAATCTGAAATGGACTTTTGCCTGTACTCCAATTCACCGAATCGTTGTATGCGAACTCTGCCTGTGGCAACACATTGTCCCAACTGTTGTGGTGCTTTGTCACCAAACCTCTTAACAAGTCTCCCAAACTTCGGTTGACCACCTCCGTTTGTCCATCTGTCTGCAGATTGTAAGAAGAACTAAATGATAAGTTAGTTCCTAGCTTCTTCCATAGCGTCCTCCAAAAATGACCTATGAATTTGGTATCCCTGTCCGAGACTATGCTCCTCGGCAATCCATGTAGTCGCACAATCTCTTTGAAAAACAAGTTTGCGATGTGTGTCGCATCGCTGGTCTTCTGGCATGGAATAAAATGTGCCATCTTTGAAAACCTGTCCACCACCACAAAGATGGAATCTACACCTCTTTGTGTCCTTGGCAAACCCAATACAAAGTCCATGCTAATCGCCTCCCATGGTCTCTCTGGTATGGGAAATGGCTGATAATACCCTGCTTTTTGTTTTCTCCCCTTCGAATGCTGACAAATCCTGCATCTGTCAACAAATCGTTTGACATCCGCTCGCATCCCTGGCCAAAAATATGATTCGCTCAGCTTCGTGAATTTTTTGTCGTGTCCAAAATGCCCTGCCAAGCCTCCACTGTGCTTCTCCTTTAACAGATTCTCTCTCATGGAGCAATTTGGGATACACAGTTGATTGCCTCTGAACAACAATCCTTCCTAGACCATATAATCTATCCATGGGCTTCGGTCTCTGAGAAATAGATTCCCAGCTGCTTCATATGCTTCCCCGAAATCTGTATCTTCTGCATACATGTCCCTGAGATTTTCAAAACCCAATGTCTTGACTCGGAACTCCTGTAGCAACAAACATTTCCTTCTCAAAGCATCAGCCACTTTGTTAGTAGTTCCTGAAATGTGTTTAATTACAAACATGAAATTCTGCATATACTCTACCCATTTTGCATGTTTCTGATTCAACTTCTTCTGTTGACTCACAAACTGCAATGCATGATTATCACTATACAATACAAATTCTTTTGGGATCAAGTAATTCCTCCACTTCTTCAATGCTTGTATGATAGCATAAAATTATTTATCATACGTGGAGTATTTTAGCTTTGCTTCATCCAACTTCTCGCTGAAATATGCAACTGGTCTATCCTCCTGACTCAAGACCACTCCTATGGCATATCCTCTTGCATCACATTTCACCTGAAATGTCTTCTGGAAATCTGGCAACACCAACACTGGTTGCTCTGTGATCTTCCGCTTCAACAAATTGAAGCTCTTCTCAGCATCGGCTATCCAATGAAAAGTCTTATGTCGCTTTTTCACTATGTCCATCATCGCTACGCTAATTCCACTGAAATTCCTAATGAATTTCCGATAGAAACTAGCTAAACCATGGAAACTTCTCACCTCAAAAATATTTCTCGGTGATGGCCAATTCTTGATCACTTCCACCTTCTCTGGATCCATCTTCAACTCATTCGCAGAAATAACAAAACCCAAGTAGATGAGCTCTGTATTCATGAATGAGGACTTCTTCATATTGATCAACAGCTTTTCCTGCTATAGCTTCCTCATCACAATGGCCAAATGTTTCAAATGTTCATCCTTTGTCTTACTGTAGATCAGCATATCATCCAGATATACGATGACAAATTTTCCGATGAATTCCCTCAGTACTTCATTCATCAGCCTCATGAATGTGCTCAGCACGTTTTTCAAGCCAAACGGCATGACCATCCATTCGTACAAACCTTCATTTGTCTTGAATGTTTTCTTCCATTCATCACCTTCCCTCATGCGAATCTGATGATATCCGCTCTTCAGATCAATCTTTGAAAAATAATTTGCCCCACTCAGGCAATCCATCAGATCATCCATTCTTGGTAGTGGAAATATGTACCTGATGGTAATTTTGTTTATCGCTCTGGAGTCTATACACATTCTCCAGCCACCATCCTTCTTCGGACTGAGTACTGTTGGAACAGCACATGGACTCAAGCTTTCTCTGACTAATCCCTTGTCCATCAAATCCTGGACCTGTCTTTTGACTTCCTCATTCTCCTGCGACGTCAACCTATACACGGCTTTATTCGGTAAACTCGCTATTGGTATGAGGTCTATGTGGTGACTCACACTTCTCATCGGTGGCAACGAATGAGGTAATTCGTCCACGATGATGTCAGCAAACTCTTCCAGTAGTTCCTGAATCTCCTTTGGTAAATCATCCACTCTTGTGCTGGTCAGAACAATTCTCGGTTTTCTGACCACAAAGAATTGTGGATCTTCCTTCTTCTCCATCTCTGTGAGAAGTTCCTTCCCACTCATGAGAAGTATTGTGCTGTTTACTTTCAGTTTTACCTCCTTATCCTTTATCGGAAGTAAACTGTGTTTCCTCCCATCTTTCTCCAGGGTATACGTGTTCATTCTCCCATCATGAACCACATTTATGTCATATTTCCATGGTCTACCCAGCAATAAATGACATACATCCATGGGAATAACATCACACAAAATCTTATCATTGTATCCTCCAATCTTAAATTCAACTAAACACTGTTTAGTGACACTCACCTGATGTCCCTTCTGTAGCCATGAAATCTTGTATGGACTCGAGTGATCAGTTGTCTCCAGCTCTAATTTCTCCACCATCTTGGTTGAAACGAGATTGTCTGTGCTTCCACTGTCCACGATGACCTTGCATTTCCTGTCCTTGGTTGTGCAAGCGGTTCTGAACAGTCTGCTTCTCTGAGCTGTTTCCTCCACCTCCTTCTCTGGTGTCAAAAGGACTTTATGCATCCCTGGCGATCTTCCGTCGTCTGCATCTTCATTCTCAGCGTCACTCTTCTGCGCTTAAGTGATGTGAGCTTCTCCTATATCCTTCTTCTTCTCTGGACACTCGTATGACTTGTGCCCATTCTTCGCACATGTGAAACATGTGGTTATTCCTCCTCTTCCTCTACCTCGACCTCTAGTACGAGGAAGAGTGTTTGCATCAGCATAATCTCCTCGCTGATCATTTTTCTGCCCTCTTGGCTCAACATATGGCTGCCTCTGCTGTGAGGTTCCACCTCTCTCAACCTTACCCTGAGGTATTTTCCATTCCTCCTTGGGCTTCTGATATTTATCCTAGGTGACTGCCTTACCTTTGGGCTGACTTCTGCCTCGTCCTCGCTGTCCCTACTTACGGTTCAGCTTCTCCTCGGCTTTCAGAGCCATCTGGTAAGCATCCTCCACCGTTCTGATGGTTAGCATGCTTAATTCATCCTGAATGTCATACCTTAAGCCATTCAGGTATCTCGCCAGCTTCTCATCATCGTTCTCCCAATGACCTGCTCTGATGTTCAGTCGATAGAATTCTTCAGTATATTCCTTGACTGTCATCAATTTCTGTTTCAGGTTCTGCATTCACCTGAACAGAGTGATCTGATGATCCCTTGGGATGAATTTTGCCTTCATCTTAGCAATCATTTGATCCCAATTTTTGATCTTCTACTTTCCTTTGCAGCGCCTATCAGCCTATAGCTTGTCCCACCACAATGCTGCATGTCCTTTCAAGTGCATTACAGCATGCTTGACCTTCTTGTCCTCTTCGATGTCTGTTAAGAACCAAACATCAATATAGCATAGAAAAACCTCAAGAAAAGTACTCAACGCCTTGAAAAAGAGATAATATCAGATAATAAGCCTCTTCGAGGGGGCAACCTCCTTTTACCCCACTTAAATGTTCAAGTCCAAGATGATTCAAAATGAAAATGTCTCCTTGGTATATATAGGAGACTAGGAGGTTTTAATGGCCTAAAGCCGACATAAATAAAATAACATTACTAATCTAAATCACAACTGATGGCCTAAGCCGACATAAATAAAATAACAGTACTAATCTAATATGCCCCAATTAAGTGGTAATGAGCCAATATTAGGGCTTAACATGCCCCTCCCCTTGAGACAAGTGTTGTCCGCAACACTTGAGTAACTCTGGATGCTTCTGTATAAAAGACTCATCTTCCCAAGTGGAAT
>ML780999.1:791198-801278 GCA_009831015.1 Picea engelmannii | reverse complement strand
TAGGAAGAAGTTATGATTGTTTTACCCGGAACACCTTCTTGAGACTAGTCAATAGGACTAGTCAAATACCCTATCTTACACAGGGTGTATCTACAAATTTAAGATGAAACAAAATCTGAACTTTTAACCACAGCTACAATTCTGATTTCTGTAAATTACCTCCGGATTTCAGGGTCTGAAACATTACCGAAAATTGTTTATAGCGAAAATGCCACAATGACTCATTTCAGGATGATTCCAGAACCCTATCTTGTACCGGCTGTATCTCCGAAAGTATAATGCCTCAGGAGCTGAATTTTGAACACAAGGTACCTAGATACGTCTTCTAAAAACCCTTTAATCCGTTCCTCCTGAAACGTTGTAGAAAAAAAAGTTATAGCGAAAATTCCACGGTGTCTCAGATGTAGGAGCGAAACCCCAAGACCTTGAGCTCTGATACCATATGTTAAGAACCAAACATCAATATAGCATAGAAAAACCTCAAGAAAAGTACTCAACGCCTTGAAAAAGAGATAATATCAGATAATAAGCCTCTTCGAGGGGGCAACCTCCTTTTACCCCACTTAAATGTTCAAGTCCAAGATGATTCAAAATGAAAATGTCTCCTTGGTATATATAGGAAACTAGGAGGTTTTAATGGCCTAAAGCCGACATAAATAAAATAACATTACTAATCTAAATCACAACTGATGGCCTAAGCCGACATAAATAAAATAACATTACTAATCTAATATGCCCCAATTAAGTGGTAATGAGCCAATATTAGGGCTTAACAATGTCCCCATAATCGAAGTAGGTGTCAAGAGCCCTAATCCAATCTAGTAGCTCTTCTGCATCTAGACTCCCTTCATAGACTGGAATGTCCATCTTCACCTTCGCACCCATCCTAGAGATAGCTTTAATCAACCGCTCGGTTGATGCATCCTCTGCTGTGACCTCTTCTTCATGTCCAGCTTCCTCTTCAACCTCGGAATCGCTAAGATCCCCAGCACCAGCTCTGCGTCTCTGTGTTGTCTCCATCTCCTCAAGCCTTGCTCGGAGATCTCTCATTTGCCGCTCCATTTCTGGATTCCCTGTCGGCCTACCTCTTCTCCTCACCTCCCTATCTTCTGGGTCTAGTGACTGCCTTTCTCTTCTGGGCGGCATGATATCTTCTCTTCTCTGCTACAGAAAGCAAAGAATAACCTACTCTGATACCACAACTGACGCAACCACACTCCTCGGAGCACGACCGCTCTCCTCAGGACCTTCTCACTCCTCGGCCTGAAGAACTTCTTGGTTCTTCTATCTTCCTATCGGAAGATCTGCACCCACAGTTCACTTCACGCAATCCTCCTTTTCTGCTCTTGGAGGATCGAAACTTCGCGGCTTCGCGAATTCTTGTTTGCTCGCTTGGTTCTCGAATCCCCGAGACCCGATATGTCAGTCAGCGCTGACTTCCTTCCGCCTTCTCGGGACTTCGCTACGTCGCAACTTCACCTCTCGCGCTACCAACCACTCGAGGTTCCAACTCCCGATACCCGTTGCGCCGAGATGCCGAGACTCGCGATCTCGCTTCCTCACGATTTTGCCCCTCGCGCAGCCAAATTACTTCTACTTCGACTTCCGATACCCGAGACGCCGAACTCCGATCTCGTGACCTCGTGACTCCACGGTTTTCGATGCCAACTCCTCAACTTCTTTCTTACGAGATCCCGATAAGCGATCTCGCGAATGATCCAACGAATCTGGCTGATTTGGATCCACACTCCGATTTGCTGCAAACTTTAAATCCCTCGGCCGTTCTTGTTGTAACCTCCTCGCACCTTCGTGAGATCCGACGATCCATGGAAATTCGCGAAACCTCCCCCAAGTATTTCGACCGTCCGTCTCCCCTTCGATGATTTCTGCAGAAAACAAACAAGCGCTTCCTCCGCAAATAATTGTTCACTTGCACGCGAGTTTTTGGCTCTTGCTCGAACACTCCAATGCACAACTTTTCTATGCAATCCTTCAGCGAATTCGAAGGCCTACTCCTCCTGAGCTTGTTCTCAACTTCTCACGTCCTTTTGAGAACTTATTGCGCACACTCCTTGCGGAAACCTCCAACAACTGCTAAGTGTTGAAGTCTTCTGACCCTGCGCACTCCTGCAGCAGCAGTCTTCCACTCTTTGCTCAGAATCGCAACTCTGAGACTTCGTCTAGCCTGCGCATGCCTTGCACGGCTCTGGTGTCAAATCTGCAATTTGGAGACGAATGAGGACAAAATATTTCTCTAACTGAACCCTGCAGTCACGCACTCCTTGCAGGAATCCTCTGGCTCACTTAGAGAAACAATTGAAACTCATTCACTCATCCTCTCAGACTTCAGTTTCGAAACATGAAATCACATGCACAACATATACAAAGCAAATGCATAACCAGAAAACAAACATTCATGAGCATAACATCAATACACAGAGAAAATAACACAACCATGGAATTGAATCAAAGCTTTTCCATTAATTCAATATCCGTACATGTTTGTTCTTCATACAATTCTCTGCTTACTCTTCCTGCTTCTTGCTCCTATCTCTGAATGAATAATACAATGTACAAAGGAGCGTGTCTATATCCCGTTTCCCTCTCGAGCTCTAAAGCTATCAAATCTAGAATCAAATTCCTATCTAACAACATTAAATCTATTAAATGCCTCATCTACCAAAGGACGTGAGCTTATCCACTCAAGGTCCATTACAATGTACAAGTGCACTTCATTAATTTCACACATTTATGTTTGCACAACAAATATCTAGGTGTTTCAAAAATTTGGTGTTGGCATTGTCCAGTTGTTCTCCGCTCCGCGCTGGCTCACTTGATGTGGGCGATTCTCCTACATCACCCATGCAGGTGTAATCGTAGTAGCAGCGTAGTGTGCAAAAGGAATGATGTTCAGCTGGGCACAATATTTGTTGAACCAGTTCTTACTGGACTACCACGATGTGCAGGATAATGGAACCAAGTTCCATTACTCTCGGTTGATGATATTGGTCTCTCTTGCAAGGTGGCAGGAGCCTAAGTACACTTCCTTCATCACTAGGACAGGGAAGTGTTATGCATCCAGGTACGAGTCCCTTTGGCAGGCGAAGGACATCAAAGCGCAGTAGGAAAACAATGTGGTATTTTCCATGCTACTAGAGGAAATTTAGCAATGCACTACCAACACATGGCACATCTAGATGGAGGTTGCATAGGAAATTGAGGGGATTGAGAAGTTCAAGGCATCTCGACACCATACGTGGATCCAAGGTACGAGGGATCCCAAGCGATCATTGTTGAATATGCAGTACTTCATGACAAGGGAGGAGGTGGAGTAGATCATCAAAGATTGGCCTGCACAGTGGAAGCAACCAATAAAAAAACCACCACTAGGACAGGTACAACAGAGACTGCTAAGCCTAAAGACACAAATGAAGCACACTCATCAGCACGAACAGGGATTATGGCTGGCAATACTCAGACAAAAACAATGCGGATAGTACTAAGTGGGAGTGCAATACCGAAAAAAACAAGAAGAACGCCCACAACATTGCAAATAGGAAGCCAACCATAGGCTGAGACAGAGAAGAAAAAACAGGGTCAGCTGGAATAGGCCTAAGCACAAACAGTGGAGCACAACCCTCACAATCGGAAAAGAAGGCCACATAAGAAACAGATGCGCAAGGAAAAAGGAAATATGACATAGACGACCCAGACATCACCCTCACTTGGCATGATGTAGAGCTCGTCACGGACAAGGTCCAAGACATGAGGGAGCCAGTGGTCAAAACAGTAGAGGCACATCGAGAACAAATCATGGCCAAACTGATAGAAGTCCATGAAAACATCCAACAGCTACGAGGCCATGCATAATCTTAGGCCACTGCCCAATAGTAGAAGGCAGTACCAAGGCCACCAGCACAAAAGAAACATGAAGAGATGGTACAATTTGTCACTCAGAGCAGCAACACATTTATCGTCATGCGCAAAATGATCAGGCTGGATCCTGAAACGACACAGACACCACTGAAGGAGGTCAAAGAGCTAGACATAATACTAGCGTTGATACCCACAAAATCTCTCTACGGGATACAAGAGAGTGTCATGACGAAAGTGCAGTCGAGGGCCTGCACAAATTCCACCATCCTCGAGGTGAGAAGCAGAGTCACAGAAATGCTCCAATAACATGCGACCAGATGACTTCAGAGAAAGAAGAAGAGAAATATCACGTGGACAGGCTCAAACAAGGAGTGACTACAGCCTATGACAGAATCCCAAACAACGTGCAAATAGCATAGCCCAACACAACATAGAAGATTGATCACATTGTGCAAACAATTGATCAATACTGGTAGGATATCGAGAACCTCAAGGAAAAACTCATTCCTATGACTCCCCCGGAGGTGAAAGAACAAAGGAAATAATAAGTTGTAGGACGAATGGATGAAATGGAAAAACAAGTCAGTGCAGTTGTGCACTTGTTTGATAGGGAAGCGCAACTATGGATAGTATTGTAGGAAGATGAAAAGGTCCAGCAGTGGGACCAAGAATAAGGAAAGATAAGTGCATCCATACAGGACCTCAAGCAGAGGCATAAAACAATCATTATCACCGAGCATCTCAAAGGAACATAAGACATGAAGAAGTTGCAAGAAGAATTGATAACAACACAGGCGTAGAAGCAGGAAAGACAAGCACAGATGCAACCTCTTCAATACCAAGAAACACAGTTGATCGCGCAATTGGAGGAGGAAAAGGGTAACATGGTGAAGCATAAGAAGAGTGCACAACAATGATCCATGAGAAGATAATAATGCAAGCAGTAGAAGCGCTCACATAAAACGCCGCCCAGGTACAAACACGAGGAAGGGAACTTGCAGACAAGTTCCACAATCTAGAATAGGTTGTTGAGGGAGCACACAAAGCCTAGGTGGCCTGGGACGAGCTACATGTCAGTTTTGGGGGCCTGTTGGGCGTAGGCCCATTTTTGGGAAAATGTTATGTTTGGAGAGAAAAGCATGAAGTGCGAGAAATACAGCTAGAAGGAAAAGCAACATGTGTGAGGAAATCATGCAAGGTGTGCATGCAAGGAAACCTAACTACATTAGGGTTAGGTTTTTTGTAAGATATGGTAATTTCCAATAAGCCAAGAATATGTATAAGTAAGTACCTAGGAGGTCTAGGTAGCAGGTTTGAGAGCTAGCATGAAAGTGAAGACTATTTTGCACGACTAAATAGATAACGTAAGAGATGTAACTTTTTGTAAGCTATTGAGCTAGAGTAGAGTTGAGCAACTCTATCCCAAGGGTTAGATCACAGGCTAAGGAGCCTAGTGTGATGTAGTTAGCCTTACAGGAATCGAGGAGTCTGTGGTGATTGTAAGACCAGAGACTGTAGTGCACATGGAACGATATCTTGCAGAAACATAATAAAAGAGATTGAGAGCCAAATCTTTATGGACATATACCAGGAGGGGGTGAACCACGGTAGATCATGTGTTATGTGAACTGGTTATTGCTTATTTATTTTCTTTCAATGGTAAACTCTTAGATAATTTTCTTGATGAAGTAGTTAGATTGTTGATTTACATGCATGGATAAAGAAAGAAAATATATTAAATCTAGATGTATGAGATAGTAAATGAATGAAGATCCCAAAGTACACTCCCAGATCCCCACTCATTCCCAGGTTGCAAGCACCTGATCATTGCAGCCACCCATAGAACTATCTCAGGTGAGACTATGCAATACACTTTGTGTGTTGTGTTTCCTTCTAGTTAACCAGGAGGGCTGATAGTTTTAGAGGCTTTGTTGGAAGCTTGTTTGGATTTGAACTTGGATCAGCCTAAGGAGTAGCAAGAGATTAGTAACCAACATGAGGTCAGAGGTTCAAATCCAGTGGGGGGGTAGGTTATTTTTTTGTAAATATTATTTTTTATTGATTAGGGGTAAATTTAATTTTTAACTCTATAAATAATATTTATTTTTCTTTCTACTTTTTACTTTTCATTGTATTATATTCTCATTTTTCATTATTTTCTTGATTTTAAAAGAAGGAAATTTAGAAAAAAAAACATTCTACAAGCCGCAAGTCTCGTGCCCACCCAAGTTCTATTCACACTATCCACAAGGGTTGAACCTTTTAAATAGCTAATCATTTAACTCTCTTATGTGTGTGGGATGTATTTTTCAGGAAGAAGATCAATGGTCCAAATTCACCCGCAGGCTAAATCAATGGCTACTGAGTGACAATTTTCAACCGACCTTAACTTTTGCTACATGTGTGGGAATGAGGCCCATGATACCTTGTTGGAAAGGTATCAGACAAAGGAGCATAATGGTATAGGTATACATGACAGACATATAACATAGGATGGTACTATTACTTCTGAGGAATAAAGAGCAGGAATCATTTCAAAAATTTGTGGCTTTGATGGATGTAGTAGAGACTACTCTTGATGCATTTATCTTTTGCTTGAGTAGATAGGATTTTGTTGTATGAATTTTTTCTACACTCTATGTTGTTTACTCAGGAAATCATATGTTTCTTCATTGGTACAAAAATGATGTTATAAATGTATTGTGCAACTATTTTTCTATACATCTATAGCATTATTTCTTTCATTAACCATTAGAATATATGAATTATTTATGGTTCTGATGGTTATCCTTGTCTATACTCATTCTTATAGTTTTTCTCTCCGGATATGTTAGAAGTAGTTAGATAATATTAGTTAGCCTTTAGTTATTTTATCCTTAGAATTAGTTAGAACTCTTTGGGGGGGAGTTTGTTTTCTTTCCCTTTTTTTATTATTTTAATTCTGAGTGATGGCAAGGCCTATAAACTCGTGGGAAAAGATACCCCAAACGAGAGTGGTTCTGATTGGGACCTTCCATCGAGAGTTCTCCCTCATCTAATTGAACGAGTCATCTTGTCCCATCAACATAAATGGCGCTAGAAGGAGGGAAGATGACAAGATGAGTCTATGGATTCATTCTTGTTAAGTTTTGTTTTAATTTACTAATGGCTCCATCCCAAATCCCTTTATGGATTTTTTTCCGGTACTCTACCTCCCAAACCTCCTAGAAAGATTTTACATTTCTTGTCACAACTTATATTTAATGGAGAGACCAAAATCTCTACATCTGAACATGCTTTTAATTTCTAGAAATTTTGTTCCTCTCACAATATTACTAATGGTAATGTCATTTGCAGGCTATTCACTCTCACTTTTGCAAGTCGGGTCAAGAGTTGGTGCGAGAATTTTTTGACTTCCTCTATTCACACGTGGGAACAATTTATGCATAAAGTTTTGCATGTGTTTGAGGGTTATAACTATGATAATTTGTGCAGAAATTGTAGAGATTAAGAAGAATGAAGATGAATCTCTTACAGATTATATTATTAGATTTACTCATCTGTGCTATAGGTTTCATTCGGACAACAGGTCTTCTAACGGTGATTTGATTTCTTGTTTAGTTTCTCTTACTAATGAAATGTACCAGCTAGTGGATTAAGAATCTAAGTCATGTTTAAATGTTCCTTTACATATTGATTCAGATTTAAATGAAAATATTGTAAATGTTAATCCCTTAATTGGACTTCAAATGTCTGGATCTTTCTTTATTGTGGGGGATATATATCAGATAGAAAATTCTTTTTTGAAATAATAATATGTATCCTCTCACCACTCCATTCCCCCTTTCTTTCCTTTTGACCAAAAAGAGACCTCTTGTGTTTTGAATTCAAGTTCATATTTTTATGTAGTTGGCCAAGAGGAGGGTTCTCCTGTTGATAGTGGGACAGTTCGGGTCACATCGATGGTTATGTTAGGCTCTCATTATCCTATCTCATATTTTCCATCACAAGAAATGGAGGAGGGAGCTATGGAGAAAAAATTGAAAGCCGGTCACTTTGTTAATGAAGAAAATATGGACACTCATGAAATCAATTCTTCCTCACCCATGGATAATTTGGAATTAGTTACTCTTGATTTGGATTGTCCCATTGTTACAAATTATTCTTGTATAACTTACATAGAGAAATATTGTTTTCCTATTGTTGGTGGATCATTTATTGAAACTTCTTGATCTAACGATTCTTGTGATTTTCTCCCCTATTCTAACCATGAATATGTTTTGGAAAAAATTTCAAATTTTCATATTTTGCAGGGGAAAGACAACCACGTTGATCATTTCACCCAACAAGGATAAATAAACATGCATGACATAGCTCTTTTATCTCAACAATCTATTTTTAACTTGGAAGAGGAAAACCTTCTTGAGGAAGGATGTACTAATTGTGAAACCATAGCTAGTGTGAATCCCAACAATTCACAATCAATCACCCATGTTTTTAAAGAAGAAGGACTATCATTCAGGGAGTCACTTTCTGAAATTTTTTCTTGTTCTAGAGAGGCTTTCAATTCTCTTAATTCTTCCACTTATTTCTATTTATATCCTGACTTTTTAATGGTTTAACTTTGTAGGAAACCACCCACCATACGACTCAAATAGACTCAATGGGGCTAACCCTTGTTGAAGTACTTGATGGTGGTGATGCACATTTGGAAGATAAATAGGATAAGGCCTCTTCCCATTAACTAATTATAGCCCAACCTTATCAGCCTTTTTCATGGGATGAAGAGAATTTTGTAGCAAATGTGTATCAAATGATGTCTTCTTAGTATCTTCTTCATTTTTTTATCAATAGCGAATATTCTTGTTCAAGTAGCCCTTTAATTAATATTGTGTATACTAGTGGATATCTCTTGTACCATGGTTGGTACTAACCCATGCATATCATTTGATCTCACTATTCTATCTCAATTTATTCGTTACTTGAAGTGTGAGTCGAGGGAGGCTTGACAAGATAATGAGGCACTTCAGTCTATGGAGATGTTTATGTCAGGCCCTTAATATTTTGGCTTGTATTCAAGGATAAACAACTTTATTAGTTTGAAGACTCTCTCACCAAGCACACTTTATATAAACTCTATGCACGATTCTCATTTGGAATGCTACTTCCCATCGAACTCCTTCCATGAATTCTATGATAGAAGTGAAATATTTTACAATAGAATTAAAGCATGGTTGGAGAGATCTTACTTGGAACGATTTCCCATGAATTATTATTGTCATATATTTAATATGGTGAATATATTTTATCATGCTTCAATTTTTCCTATCTTTACTCTATTTTTATTCCAATTCTGTTTCTAATATTTCGTCTTGAACATATGTCTGCAGGCTCGCGATTACTTGGATGGCTACATTGGCATTACAAATTTACATAGATCAATTTTTATCCATTAGTAGCATAGGATAGGAGTAGGATAGAATAAATTAGTGTCTTTATTTTGCATAGTTTAGCTTTCCTTTCTAGATATTGATTAGTTTTTATGTTTGCATTTTCATTTCATTATGTTTGGCTAATCAATAAATGAATTCACACCTACGATGGAAATAAACAAAAGGCTTGATCATTTATTTTCCTGTCAATCAATTTCTGAATTTAATATATGGGAAAATTTACTTCATCTCATTTTCAAATTTCCTATGTGCTACGTAATTTTCAGATCACTATTTTTTTTATACATGATCACTATGTCAAATCTCTTTGAAGCATTTTGTCTTTCCACAAGTGAGATATCTTAAAATTAGATTACTAGTTCACCCCTCTTGTGGTGAGACTCTATACTAATGATCCAACACTCATACGACTCTCACTTAGAAGGTTTTGGCTTGATTGAGATTCTTTTATAGTGTTGATGTTGTTATATCATGCACAGTAAATGAAAATATTGATGATTAAATTCAACTCATTTGAGATTAAGTCCTCTCCAACTCCTTGTAATTTCCTTGGATGAATATTTTATCATGGTTTCTTTCCATCTAACTTTTCTTTGATCACTTTCATCCAACATGAATTTTTTTCATAAACTTTTTTTTGCATAATCCGCTTTGTTGATTTTTCATTTCTTTTGAGTTATTTTATTGCATCACTTGTAGTTTTAATTTTTAGGAATTGGATGTCATTGTCCTATGCTCTGTTCAATGGGACTTTTAAGTACGATTTTGTTTT
>ML780999.1:739025-777276 GCA_009831015.1 Picea engelmannii | reverse complement strand
TTATTTTCATAATCCCATGAGCGATAACCAAAATCATTAACACCATATCCAATAAAGGTACACTTCTTGGATTTTTCCTCAAGCTTTGTTCTATTTTCTTTATCAATATGGACAAATGCTTCACAACCAAAAGTTTTCAAAAAGGAATAGTTTACCTTCTTTTTTGTCCATGCCTCCTCTAGAATTCTACCATCCAAAGAGCTTGAAGGTCCTCTGTTTATTAAATAAACAACAGTATCTACAGCATCTTCCTAGAACTGAAAGGGAAAACCAGCATGCAATCTCATACTCCTTGCACGCTCCATGATTGTTCTGTTCATCCTTTCTGACACACCATTTTCTTGTGGTGTTCTTGGAACTGTGCTATCTCTACAAATCCCATGGTATGAACAGTAATCATCAAACTCCTTGCTGCAATATTCACCTCCATTATCTGATCTAAGACACTTCAAACTTTTTCTTGTCTCATTCTCAACCAAAGCTTTCCATCTCTTAAAAGTATCAAAAACATCAGATTTTTGTCGAATGCAATAAACCAAAGTTTTTCTAGTTGCATCATCAATAAACGTAACATAATAATTAGAGCCACCAAGATATGATACCTAAGTTGGTCCCCATACATCTATATGCACAAGCTCTAACCTTTCATTCTTCTTTTCTTTTCCGACTCTGAGAAATCTGACTCTCTTTTGTTTTCCATAAACACAATGCTCACAGAAGTCCAAATCAATTTGTTTAAGATCTGTAAACAAATTTCTTTTGTGAAGTATATGCATCCCCTTCTCACTCATGTGTCCCAGCCTATGATGCCACAGTGTTGTATCCACTCCTGTAGAAGCTAAAGAGATAGAAGAGTCACTATTACCAATACATAAATACAATGTACCTACCTTCTCTCATTTTTCTATCACCAATGATCCTTTGATGACCTTCCACGTCTTATCTGTAAATATGGATATACAACCTTCACTTGCCAACTACCCTGTTGAAATTAGATTTTTTCTTAAATCTGGAACATGTCTTACCTCCTTCAACAACCATTGGTTTCCATTGCATTGCTTTATTTTTACCTTTCCCGTTCCAACAATTTTTCATGGTGCATAATCACCCAAATGAACCTATCCAAAATCACCTTGAACATAATCTAGAAAATGTTTCCTATGGGGTGTGGCATGAAATGAAGCCCCTGAATATACTACCCAAGACTTAAAAAATATTATCTACAGAAAGAATCAAAGCATCTTGTAACACATCACCTGTTATATTTGCTTCCTGATTTCTCTTCTGTTGTCCATCTCTTTGTTTCTTTGGAGCTCTGCAGTCTTTCTTTAGATGTCCTTTCTTCCCACAATTCCAACACTCTATCTTTCCAATTCTGGATTTGGATCTGCCCGTCCTAGAATTCCCGCAGTTCCCTGGGCCCTTTCCTCTATCCTTTTTTCTTCCCCTGTTCTCCATGTTCAACGCATTACCTTATGTCTCACCTATTCTTTTCCATCGCATTTCCTCACTAAGGATAACACAAACAACATCATCAAATTTTAAAGTACTTGAAACAGAGACAGAGTTACTTACAACCATGACCAAGCTGTTCTAGCTTTCTGGCAATGAGCACAAGATTAGAAGAGCCGTAACCTCATCATCAAATTCCACTTTTACAAAACTTAGTTGATTAGTGACCATATTAAATTCATTTAAATGATCTGCAACAGACCCACCTTCTGACATATTCATATTAAATAATCTCTTCATTAGAAATACCTTATTGGACGCTAAGGTTTTTTCATATAGTTTATCCAACGCGTCCATCAGATCCTTCGTTGTCTTTTCTTTCGAAATATTGAAAGTCACTGACACTGTCAGGCTCAGCCATATCATTCCTAGAGCCTTTCTGTCAAGAATCTCCCATTCTTCGTACTTCATGGCCGCCGTCTTCTTTGCTACTCTACCCAATGGTAGGAATAGATCCTTCTAATATAAATAATCTTCCATCTACATCTTCCATAACTGGTAGTTTTGCCCATTAAATTTCTCGACCCTAAACTTTCCATCTTCCACCATTGCTCCCACTCGAACTAGGAACCCTCTTTTCCTACGAGTTACCTTTCTCTTTGATACCAGTTGTTAGAAAAATAGGATCGTGGAGAAACAAATAAAACAAATATGGAAAAAAAACACAGAAGATACACAATACAATAGAGACACAGATTTATGTGGTTCACCCAGTGTGGGATACGTCCACCAAAGAAATTGCTAGGTCCTTCCTTTATTATTATCCAACATATGAAGGGATACAACCTACAACAAACCCGTTGTAACTTCCTCTTATTTTCTCTCATAGTCTCCTATCTCAGAATACAATATTCGCCATCAACCATAGCCACAATACATTTCCCTCATAAAACAGGGTTGCCTTGTAGGGAAAAAACCCTCACATAATCTCTACCGTTAGATTTGCGACCTTATAACAAACGGTCCAGATTTACAATGAAATTGCAATATACATTTACAAGGAAATTTTTCTTTTGTGGGCTTCGCCCCCGAACCCCCACTGGGGGCTCGCTTTTCCCCAGCCGGGGGGATAGCCCCCCCGGACCCCGCAGAGGGGGTACCCCCCCTCTGCACTCCCCTGCGTGGAAGATTTTACATACTTCTGGGGTTTAAATACTTCATGGGGTATAAACACGGCTGAAAAATAAAATACCTCTGAATCAAGGAGATAATCAGGCTCCACAGCCAACAAAAGAGACTTCTTCAGTCGACAGACCAAAGATGAATCATGCATAAATCCCTGGGGCTGATCCATATAGATCTCCTCAGAGAGATCACCATGAAGAAATGCATTCTTCACGTTCATCTGATGGACTTCCCATCCCTTGGTCACTGTAATGGAAAGTGTCAAATGTATGGAATCCATATTCTCTACTGGAGCAAAGGTCTCATCATAGTCAATGCCATGCACCTCCATAAATCCTTTGGAAACAATTCTAGCTTTGTATCTGCTAATCTGTCCATCTGTTGTGCTCTTGGTCCTATAGACCCATCTGCACCTAATGATTTTCCTTCCAGAAGGAAGGGGAACCAGATCCTAAGTCTGGTTCTTGAGGAGGGAGTTGTACTCCTCTTGCATAGTGGATTCCAAAAGGGGATTTCCAGAAACCTTGCCATAAGACTCTGGATCTGAAGACTGGATTAAGAAAAATTTCCTAGAGGGAAATGGTTTAGTGGAAGTGAGTGAAATAGGAGGCTCCTTGAAATTAGATCGAGTCCTCCTAGTATCGGTTGGATCACCAACGAGATCCCCTACATCCTGAAGAGTAGTATGGGCCCACTTGGGCCTCTGCTCTGGATTTTCATCTACATCTGGATGGACTGACTTTGCATCTAACTGTACTGACTCTGTATCTGGATCATCTGAATCCTTTGAACCAAAACTCTCATCTGAAGAAGAATCATGATGCACATGCTCATCATCACGGACAAGTGGAAGAATGAAGGTTTGTGAATGCGGCTGTTGAGGTACATGAGAGACACCTTCCTTGAATTGGACACTTCACTCAATGATGAGTCGGTCTGAGGAAAGATCAATAAGTCTGTATCTCTTCACACCGTCGGGGTATCCAACAAAGATACACTCTTTGCTCTGTGGATCAAGTGCCTTCCTCTTTTCAAAGGGAATTTGGGCCCATGCACGTGAACCAAAAATACAAAAGTGGGTCACTTTCGGTTTGAGGCCACTCCAAGCCTCGTAGGGGGTATTATCCTTGACAGATCCATGGGGAGATCTATTTTGGATGTAGGTTGCACAATTAAGTTCTTCGGCCCATAGTATTTGTGGTAGTAACTTTGCATGTAGCATGCAAGATGCCATCTCTTTTAGAGATCTATTTTTCCGCTCAACAACTCCATTTTGCTGCAAAGTATAAGGAACTGTGTATTGCAACTGAATCCCTGCCTCATGACAAATATTATGGATCTCATGATTGACATACTCTCCCCTATTATCATTTCATAGGACTTTTATTTCCTTTCCTAACTATGCCTCAACCAGGGCTTTGAAATCTTTGAGGTGTTGAAATACCTCTGATTTTTTCCTGAGAAAATAAATCCATGTGAAACGTGAGAAATCATCAACAAAAATGAGAAAAAATCTCCCTTTGTTGATAGATGGATGTGGAAAAGGACCCATGAGGTCACTATGGATTATATCTGAAGGAGAGGAAGCTCTATGAGTCTTTCCTTTGTCGAATTTCTCTTGAGGGTGTTTTCCAAGAACACATCCCTCACAGATTCCTTTGGATAAATGGATGTCGGGTAGACCATCAACCAATATTTTATTGCTAATTTGTTTCATATATTTGAAATTCAAATGCCCAAACCTTTCATGCCATATCCTACTACTTTCATCATCATGGGTAAGCAGTAAAGTATAATCTGGTTCAATAAATTTAGAAAATGTATACAATCTAGATTGATGATTTACTTCACCAGTAGCAACCATGGAATTGATTTACATGTCATAGATGTCCACTGCATTAGGTGTGAATATGACTTTCTTTCTGGTGCTATAATTCATCATCTGATACACGGAGAGAAGATTGATGAAAAGTTTGGGAATGTGCAACACATTCCCGAAGCTTTCATTGGTGAGTTAAATCCTTCCTTTGTCGATGACCTCGACTAGAGAGTTGTCCCCCATAAGAATAGGAGGACCTTTGCATGCATCCAATGAAGGATAGATTTCTTTTGTGGCATCCATGTGATGTGATTCTCCTGAATCTATGATCCAAGCATCGGGAGAGGAGTTGATGGAAATCAAAGCATGGCTAGAATTTCCTTTCTTGGGATTTCGATCTTCTGGATTCTTCTTCTTGGTGCCCTTGGGGATGCGATCTCCAAGGTTACTTTGTTGAAGTATTTGATTCATTAGATCTATTTTTTTCTTCATTCATGCAGATTCTCGATGGAATCGTTTATGGAAGTATGTGCATTTCTTCCCTTTTCTTCCCTTTCCACCTTTGGATCCGGAGGCATCGGTGAAGGGTTTTGAGTACGCTTCCTTCTTCGGATTTGCATGAGATTTCCTTTTGTATTTATATTTAGATTTCTGGTATTGATGGCTTCAATCTTGCACAGTAATTGCATGCGCCTTTGGGCCTTTGATTTTTCCCATGTTGATGAGCTTGGTTTTCTCTTGTGTCAAAGATTCGATAAATTCCTCAAGAGAAGGCATATTCTAGGTGGCTCCAGAGGAAAATTTGATTGAATGGAATGTCAATACAGACAAGGAGAATTTAGTACCAAGTTTGGATAGAATGGTGAGAACCATTTGTTTCTCCTCCTTATCTTTATCAACCCCGCAAGCTTTGAGTTGCGACAATAAATCCTTGTATTTTGTAAAGAAATCTTGGAGATTGTCCAAGATTTTTGGATCCAATGTGAGAAATTACACCTCGAGCATGTGTCCCGTCATCTCATAATATTTTCCAAAGAGCCCTTCCAAGGTGTTCTAGGCTTCATTGGGGGTTTTACAGGAAGATATGTGAAAAAGGAGATCGGGAGAGATGGAACTGCAAATTGTTCTGAATGCTTCATCCATTCGATTTAGATACTTGGATTTTTCTATGGATGATGTTTGTTCTCTCTCTATATTAAAGGTTAACCTGTACAATCCTATGGTTTGGATATGCATGATTATTATCTCCTTCCATGCAAAGTAATTGTAAGGTGTAATAATGAATTCTTTTGGGAATTCCATTTTTCCGCTGTCTTCAATCTTTGGTACGTGCAAAAACAATTTGGTGTAGATTTGTTTAGATGTCCGTCGGCTTTGATACCATGTAAATGTGTTGAACCTACACAGAATATATATATCTAGAAAATACCACACAAATTTTTAGAGAGAAATTGAGAAAGAAGAAGCAAGAGAGAAAGGATAGAAGAATTCTCATTAACCGTAATGAATAATGAATAACTTACACATGATATACTATGTATAACTCAACCAATGCACACTGGAGGTGAATCCAATGTGTCATAGTGGTGGTATAGAGTGATATGGACACACACAAATAGTTACAGGAGTGAACTGCCACCTAGTCTAGTCTCTCGAGCAATTACGTAAGTGAACTGACACTTAGCTGAGTTGACTAGTCTACCAGTCTTCAATTAACTCACTGAAACGGAGTGAAGTGAGGAGGAGATCAAGGAATCATGGGTAATGTGATAGTCTGGTGATTATACCAAGTCTAATGTGCATTAGTTGGTGATGATCCCAATGTTGCATGGTGACAAAACCAATGCAACATCCAGACTCCACTCAACTAGTCAAACTGAAGTGAAAACTAAAGAGAATATTCTCCAAGAGGAATATTCTCCCTAAACTTTGAGAGACTGGATAGAGACTAATAAACATAGGAAAAACCTTAGGAAAAAGAAATCCTAGGTGTGTGTGAAGTAACTCCAACACCCCCCCTAAACATCACTATGGTGAAAATAAAGAATGGGTCTCGACAACAAGGCCATGTTAGGTACCAAAATAAAAAAGATACATTGAAATAAAGTGAGTAAAGAGGGAAAACCTAATGGGAAAAAACCCCCCTCAAGGTACAATGTATGTAAAAATAAGAATTGAAAGTTGCTAGGAAACGGTGTCCTTCACTCCAAGATGACTTCGTAGAGAATGGAACTTCTGCTCAGTGAAGGTCTTGGTGAAGATGTATGTCGTATGTTCTGTTGAAGTACAAAATTGTAGGTCAATGATCCACTCATGTACTAAGTTTTGGATGTAGTGCATGTGGATCTCAATGTGCTTCGTTTGCTGCCTCTAAAATAGATCTATGTAGAACTTCAGAGTGTTATGGTTGTCACACCAGATGACGATTGGCCGATGAAACTAAATGCCCAACTCAGTGAGAAAATGTTGTTGCTACATAACCTGAATGGTTATGTTAACTACCCCTCTGTACTATGCGTCGACTGAAGAAAGAGAAATGGAAACCTACTTCTTGCTCAACCAACAGATAGGCCCAAAACCAAGACTAAGTGAGTAACCAAATGTGGAATTGCGATCAATGTTATCGCCAACCCAGTCAAAATAAGTGAATCCGATGAGATATAATGTAGAGTTTGTTGCATAATGAATCCCAAAGGTTATGGTTCCCTGTACGTATCAAAGGATACACTTTGCAACCTTCCAATGTAACTCATGTGGCTCCTACATGAACCTGGAAACTGTGCCAACTTCATAGGAGAGGTCTGGTCTGCAATGTGTGAGATACAACAAGCTCCCCACTAGTTGTCTATATAGTTTGCTATCAACCAGTGGACTGTCACTGCCATCCTCAAATTTGACTCCTGATAGGAAAGGAATCGGAGAAGACTTGCAGTCTGTCATGTGAAATATCTCAAGGAGATATCGAGCATACTTGGCCTAAGACAATTTGATTCCTGATGCATCCTGACTGATCTCAGGTCCAAGGAAGAAGTGTAGTGGACCCATGTCCGTCATCAAAAAATTGTATTGTAGAATCCTCTTGACTGCAACAATCGTTGAATTTGAGCAATCGATGATCAACAAATCATCAACGTACAAACCTAAGAATAGAAGTGAATCAGTTGTCCTAAGCATGTAGACATTCAAGTCTGATTTAGAATGTACAAAGTTCTGTGATAGTAGGTAGGAGTCAATCTTGGCATACCATGCCCTCGGATCCTGCTTGAGGCCATAAAGAGACTTCTTCAGTCGAAAGACCAAATAAGAATCTTGCATAAATCCTTGGGGATGCTCCATATAGATATCCTCAGAGAGATCGCCATGAAGAAATGCATTCTTCATGTCCATTTTATGGACTTCCCATCCCTTGGTCGCCGCAATGGCAAGTTTCAAACATATGTAATCCATCTTATCTACTGGAGAGAAGGTCTCATCATAGTCAATGCCATGCACCTCCTTAAAGCCTTTAGCAATAAGCCTAGCTTTGTATCTTCTAATCTGTCCATCTGTTGTGCTCTTGGTCCTGTAGACCCATCTGCACCTGACAAGTTTCCTTCTAGAAGTAAGGGGAACTAGATCCCAAGTCTGGTTCTTGAGGAGGGAGTTGTACTCCTCCTGCATGGTGGATTCCCAAAAGGGATTTCCTGGAGCCTCACCATAAGACTGTGGATCTGAATACTGAACCAAGAAAAAATTCTTGAAGGGCAATGGTTTAGTGGCAGTGAGTGCAATAGGAGGCTCCTAGAAATCAAATCAAGTCCTCCTAGTATCGGCTGGATCACCAACGAGATCCCCTACGTCCTGAAGAGTAGTATGGGACCACTTGGGCCTCTGCTTTGGCTTTGCATCTACATCTGGATGCACTTACTCTGCATCTAACTGTACCGACTCTGTATCTGGATCATCTAAATCCTCTAAATTAGAACTCTCATCTGAAGAAGAATTAGCATGTGCATGCTTATCATCTTGGATAGGTGGAACAATGAAAGTTTTTGCATGAGGCTGTTGAGGTACATGCAAGACACCTTCCTCGAATTGGAAACTTCGCTCAATGATGCGTCGATCTGAGGAAAGATCAATAAGTCTGTATCCCTTCACACTGTCAGGGTTTCCAACAAAGATACACTATGTGCTTTGTGGATCAAGTGCCTTCCTCTTTTCAGAGGGAATCCGGGCCCATGCACGTGAACCGAAAATACGAAAGTGGGTCACTTCCGGTTTGAGGCCGCTCCAAGCCTCACAGGGGGTATTATCCTTGAAAAATCTACGGGGAGATATGTTTTGGATGTAGGTTTCACAATTAAGTGCTTCAGCCCATAGTCTTTGTGGTAGTGACTTTGCATGTATCATGCAAGATTCAATCTCTTTTAGAGATATGTTTTCCGCTCAACAACTCCATTTTGCTACGGAGTATAGGGAACTGTGTGTTGCAACTGAATCCCTACCTCATGAAAAATATTATGGATCTCATGATTGACATACTCTCCCCCATTATCAGTTCGTAGGACTTTGATTTTCTTTCTCAAATATGTCTCAACCAGGGATTTGAAATCTTTGAGGTGTTGAAAGACCTCTAATTTTTTCCTAAAAAAATAAATCCATGTGAAACGTGAGAAATCCTCAATAAAAATGAGAACAAACCTCACTTTGTTGATATATGGATGCGGAAAAGGACCCATGAGGTCAATATGGATCAGATCTAAAGGAGAGGAAGCTCTCTGAGTCTTTCCTTTGTCGAATTTCTCTTGAGGGTGTTTTCCAAGAACACATCCCTCACAGATTCCTTTGGAGAAATGGATGTCGGGCATTCCATCAACCAATATTTTCTTTCTAATTTGTTGCATATATTTGAAATTCAAATTCCCAAACCTTTTGTGCCATATCTTACTACTTTCATCAACATGGATAAGCAGTAAAGTATAATTTTGTTCAATAAATTTAGAAAATGTATACAATCTAGATTGATGATTTACCTCACCAGTAGCAACCATGGAATTGGTTTGCATGTCATAGATGTCCACTACATTAGGTGTGAATATGAATTTCTTTATGGTTCTTAAATTCATCATCTGATACACGGAGAGAAGATTGACAGAAAGTTTCGAAATGTGCAGCACATTCTCGAAGCTTTCATTGGTGAGTTCAATTCTTCCTTTGTCGGTGACCTCGAATAGAGAGTTGTCCCCCATCATAATAGGAGGATTTTTGCATGCATCCAATGAATAATAGACTACTTTTGTGTCAGCCATGTGATGTGATTATCCTGAATCTACGATCCAAGCATTGAGAGAGGAGTTGATGGCAATCAAAGCATGGCTAGAATTTCCTTTCTTGGGATTCTGATCTTCTAGCTTCTTCTTCTTGGCGCCCTCGGGGATGTGATCTCCAAGGTTATTTTTTTGAAGTATTTGAGTCATTAGATCTATTTTTTTCTGCATGCATGTGGATTCTCGATGGAATCCTTTATGGAAGTATGTGCATTTTCCCCCTTTTCTTCCATTTCCACCTTTGGATCCGGACGCATTGATGAAGGGTTTTAAGTACCCTTCCTTCTTCGGATTTGAATAAGCTTTCTTTTTTTCTTTATATTTATATTTCTTATATTGATGACTTCCATCTTTCACAGTAAGTGCATGCACCTTTGGGCCTTTGATTTTTCCCATGTTGATGAGCTTGGTTTTCTCTTGTGTCAGAGATTCGATAAATTCCTCAAGAGAAGGCATATTCCAGGTGGCTCTAGAGGCAAATTTGACTGAATGGAATGTGGATACGAACAAGGAGAATTCAGGACCAAGTTTGGAGAGAATGGTGAGAACCATTTGTTTCTCCACATTAGATTTATCAACCCCCCAAGCTTTGAGTTGCGACAGTAAATCCTTGTATTTTGTAAAGAAATCTTGGATATTGTCAAAGATTTTTGGATCCAATGTGAGAAATTACACCTCGATCATGTGCCCTCATCTCATACTATTTTCCAAAGAGACCTTCCAAGGTGGTCTAGGCTTCATTGGGGGTTTTACAGGAAGATATGTGAAAAAGGAGATCGGGAGAGATGAGACTGCAAATTGTTCTGAATGCTTCATCCATTCGATTTAGATACTTGTATTTTTATATGGCTGATGTCGGGTATGTATCTGTATTAAATGTTAACCTGTACAATCCTTTGGTTTGGATATGCATGATTATTCTCTCCTTCCATGCAAATTAATTGTAAGGTGTAAGAATGAATTCTTTTGGGAATTCCATTTTTTCGTTGTCTTCAATCTTTGGTACCTACAAAAATAACTTGGTGTATCTTTCTTTAGAAGTCTATCAGCTCTGATACCATGTAAATGTGTTGAACCTACATAGAATATATCTATCTATAAAACACCATACACATTTGTATAGAGAAATTGAGAAAGAAGAAGCAAGAGATGAAGGATAGAAGAATTCTCATTAACTGTAATGAATAATGAATAATTTACACATGGTATACTATGTATAACTCAACCAATGTGCATTGGAGGTGAATCCAATGTACCATAGTGGTGATATAGAGTGATCTGGAGACACACCAACAATTACGGGAGTGAACTGCCACCTAGTCTAGTCTCTCGGGTAGTTACGTCAGTGAACTGCCACCTAGCTGAGTTAACTAGTCTACCAGTCTTCAGTTAACTGACTGAAACAGAGCGAAGTGAGGAGGATATCAGGGAATCATGGGTAATTCATTAGTCTGGTGATGATACCAAGGCTAATGTGCATTAGCTGGTGATGATCCCAATGTTGCATGGTGACAAAACCAATGCAGCATCCAGACTCCACTCAACTAGTCAAACTGAAGTGAAAACTACAAAGAATATTCTCCTAGAGGAATATTCTCCCTAAACTTTAGGAGACTGGATAAAGACTAATAAGCATAGGAAAAACCTTAGGAAAAATAAATCCTAGGTGTTGGTGAATTAACTCCAACACTTTTTCCCTTTGTAACAAAGTATGGTACTATTACTTCTAAGGAATAAAGAGGAGGAAGCTTTTCAGAAATTTTTGGCTTTAATGGATGTAGTAGAGACTACTCTTGATGCATTTATCTTTTTCTTGAGAAGATAGGATTATTTTGTATGAATTTTTTCTACACTCTGTGTTTTTTACTCAAGTAGTCACATGTTTCTTCATGGGTACATAAATGATGTTATAAATGTATTGTGCAACTATTTGTATATACATTTATAACATTATTTCTTTCATTTACCATTAGAATACATGAATTATTTCTGGTTCTAATGGTTATCTTTCTTTGTACTCATTCTTCTATTTTTTCTCTGGGGATAGGTTAGAATTAATTAGATAAGATTAGTTAGGTTTTAGTTACTTTATCCTTAGAATTAGTTAGAACTCTTTGGAGGGAAGTTTTTTGTCTTTCCCTTTTTTTATTCTTTTAATTTTGAGCAGCAACGAGGCCTATAAACTCGCAGGAAATGCTACATCGAATGAGAGTGGGTCTGATTGGGACCTTCCATTAGGCATTTTCCCTCATCTAATTGAACAGGTCATCCTGACCTGTCAATAGGTAGTACAGATAAGGTTATAGTTAACCATCCTTAGTTAAAGCCCTAAAATATTGGGCCAAGTACTATTGTTTGGCCCCACAAACATATAAGAAATCTATATCACAGGGCACTCCCTTGTCCTTAGGAACCCTCAAAACCCTACCCCTTACTTCCAAAACAAAAGCAATGCTGAAATTTTTAACATCCAGTTTTGGGAAACCCTGCTTCCTACATCTAGGCTGCAAAATTCCTACACAATCTTCAATATTAAGATTTTGGACAATTATGTCACCACCGTATTTCTCAAACAAGAGTAAAAAAATCAGTATAAGTGGTCCCATCGGAACCATTATTTGGGACCTATCTCAATAGATTCCTCTCTTCACGCTGATCACAATGGTACCCCTCTTTCATAATCCCTTTTTGTGTGTGGGCCCACCAACCTTACCTATCATCCTTATTTGGGTCCTATCTCACTAGATTCCTTGCATCACACTAAACATAGCAATATCTCTCTTTCATAATATGTTTTTTTTGGACCCACCCACCCTCTTACTACTTACCTATCTCCTCATGTGGCAACCCGCTACCAAGAATTTGGCAACAAATTGTTTTCCTTGGAAGAGTCCTTTCACAACCTTCAAAATGAATTCACAACTCAAATTTAGACCAATGAAAGTTTGACTCAATTTAATTCCAACATTTATACCCTTAATTACAAGATAATTGGACTTGACCACCTCACTAACTGGATGAACTCCATGACAACACTTGTTAATCAACTCAGGGTCCCTAACTCCTCAAAAAAAAGTTTCCAGCAAGAGGGGGTTGAATCATCACATTCCATGGCTTTTGATTCTAAATCCTTTTCTCATGATATGTGTCTTCTTAAAGTCGAGGTGAATACATTTGATGTCTCAGCCCTCATGGGCTAGATCACTCAAATATAACATTATTTCTCATTGCATGGCATCACTGTTGAATTAATAAAACTTTGTGTCGGTGGCATCTATTTAGATATAAAATGATGGAAATCATGGAAATGGAGTAAAAATTCGCACCGAGGTTATATTTCTTTGACCCAATTTGTACTTGTTTATATTTATGAACATTTTGACATGGAAAATCATCATTTGGGACATTTGACCAAGCTTAAATAGTCCGATATATTTGAATAGTACATCACTTATTTTTCAGCAATTGGGTTTCTACACCAAAGGAATGTCAGACACCTTATTTCACAAATTCTTTATTAGGGGCCTCAAGGATGACATCTGAGCTCATGTTCTAATGGAACACCATAAGACCTAGCTTGTAGCCACTTATAGAGCCACATAATCATAGTAGGTGGTCACTACTCAATTAAAAAATCCATCCTTTATTCCTCATTCTTGCCCCAACAATCCAACTCCTCCTTCCCCTCCTCTTAAGGTCCATAAATTAACTAGGCTGGAAATGGATGAATTCCAACTTAAGGGTCTTTGCTACAATTGTGATGAAAAATACTTTCTGAGGAACAAATGTATGTAGAAAAAGATTTCTATGGCCATTTTTTAGGATATTCTTGAAGATGTAGGTGATGTTTCCCCTCCTAAATCATTTCCCTAGGTATATGATACCATTCCACCCTCCAATAAAACTAAGGTAGAACCTCTCATCTCTTTGCATGCTCTCATAGGTATTTCATCTCCCCGGAATCTTAAATTAATTGGCTATATCAAGTATCGTAAAGTAATTATATTCATCAACAGTGGAAACACCCATAACTTTATTAATCAACTAATTTCTCAAGAGAACCATTGCTTAGTATATCCATGTAGTCAATAAATTTCAGATCATGATTTCTAATGGAAGTTCCAAGAAAGGTTGGGGTCGTTGTGAAAATGTGTGCTTGCAAATTGGTCATTATTCTTTGAAATCCCACATGTTTTCCATTGAGATGGGGGTTGCAACATTGTTCTAGGTGTTGAATAGTTATGCACTCTAGGCCCCATCACCATGGATTTCAAGGAATTATACATGATCTTCCAATAGGATGGGAATTTTTACAAGTTCCAAGGCACCATGGTAGGTTCCCTCAATATTTTTAATTCACACTGAATGGAAAAAATCCTCAAAAAGGATCATTCTGACATTATTTCCTAGTTCCATGTCATTCAAGCAGTTGAGACTCCCTCCCCAACTGTTCATCCCGACATGAAATGTATCCTCTCCAAACACCACTCCATTTTCAAAAACCCCCAAGAGCTCCCACATCCCTATGGTTCCCATGATCATTCCATCCCATTTGTACATAGTAGTCTTCCCCCAATGCTCGTCCTTATTGCCACCCACTCACTCAGAAAAATGAGATGGGAAAAATTGTTCAATAATTGTTAGTTGTGAGTGTCATCTTCCCTACTACAAGCCCTTATTCATCTCTAGTGTTCATGGTACTAAAAAAAAAGGTACTTGGCACAGCTGCCCTAATTTTTGGGATCTCAACAAAATTACCATCAAAGATAAATTTTACATTACCATCATTGATGATCTTTTGGATGAACTAATTGGTGCTCAATTATTTACCAAAATTTATGTGTGTTTTGGCTACCAATAGTTTTTCATGAAGGAGGCCAATTCCCAAGACTACCTTTTATACTCATGAAGTCCATTATGAGTTCTTCATCATGCCCTTTTTCCTATGTAATGCACTCTCCACTTCCAAAGTCTCATGAATCATATCTTGTAATAATTTATCTATAATTTCATAATCCATGTATTCTTTGATGACATCCTCATTTATAGTAAAACTTGGAAAGCCCTTCCTTCCCATGTGGATCATATCTTAGATCGACTTTCTCAACATCAACTCTTTCTCAAAAGGTACAAATGTGCCTTTGGGGCCTTTGAAGTAGAATACTTGGATCATATTCTTGGTAAGGATGGTGTATGAGTGGATCCGAAGAAAATCAAAGCTATGAAGGATTGGCCCTGCACTAATACTCTTAAAATTTTATGAGGATTTCATGGTTTAACTGGATACTATCATAAGTTTGTCCATAATTATGGAAAAATTGCAGCCCTACTCGTTTCCCTCCTTAAGAAAAATTATTTCATTTGGAATGCGGCCACTAATCAATCCTTCCAAGATTTGAAAGAGGTTGTGTGTACAACTCCAGTACTGGCTCTGCTTGACTTCACAAAGACTATTGTTTTAGAGTGTGATTCCTTAGTGTTGGGTTGTTATATTCTTTGTAGTCAAATTCAAGGCGAGGTGGATCAACAGAAACATAATCGATAGGAAATTCGAAGTTGAAGTGATCAAAAACAAGTCGAGAGGTCGTTCAATAGGAGGTTGACATGCGATCATGTGGAAACTGACTGAATACTTGATGAAGGTTGACTAGTAGTTGAATGGTAATCTGACTTGGTATTCGACTTGTAACAGAATCCAAAGATTCACAATATTTTAATCCAATGATATGTATGGATCTGTAACCTCTTTTGGGTGCCTTTCTTTAGGGTTTTTCCTACTATAAATCCTATAAATAAGGCGTGTTGTATTCTTACTAAGTTGATATTCATTCTAAACTTTATAAGTAGGTTGTTGGTCATGTAGATGTGAGCCAATTTGGATGCAAGTTTTTTCTTTCCTAAAGAAAGTTGGTATTATGTCAATTGTGTATTAGGGGTAGATCAAGATTAGGTATGTAACCTGTTATTCAAATGAATAAGACAACAAGGAGAAAGATGCTCAAGGAATGCTAGTTTTTTCATTTGGGTTTCCATGGTAAAATCTTTGTGTACTATGAATGTTTCTTTGTCATTTGTTTACCTTTAAATTTGTATCAATATCTTCTCTTAGGTTTGGATGTGGAAGTATCAGAGATTTGTTTCGTAACAGTAGATATCATAGCCCTGTTTCTTGACATGTGGTACCATAGATTAGTTTAACAACCTTGGACTTGTGCTAAACCCTAGGTCTAGTAAGAGTCATGAGTCAAATATATTTAAATATTGTGCTTAAATAATGGTGAGTAGCTCGAGAATAGAGATTGAAAAATTCAATGGCCATAATTTATAGCTTTGGAAGCTTAAAATTGAAAATCTCCTTGTAGATAGAGAACAATGGGAAATGGTCTGTCCAGGTACCATTTCGATAGGTATGTCGAGGAAATAATGGGAGAAAAATGAAAGAATGGAAAGGAGTGCGATTCGAATTTGTCTTGCATATTCGATGTTGTTGAATGTCTTAGGTGAATGTTTGGCCAAGAAATCGTGGGACAAGTTGGGGAGCTTATACTAGTCAAAATCCCTGGTAAATAATGTTTTCCTTAGAAATATGTTGTACCTTCTGAGGATGAGTGATGATAGTTCGGTAAATGAGCATTTAAATGCATTTAATACCATAATAATATAGTTATCATCAGTAGATATAAATATCACTAAGGAGGAGAAATGTATTATCCTATTATGTTCTTTTCCAAACTCTTGGGATAGCTTAGCCGTGGCTATAGGAAGTAATTAAACCACATTAGTGCTAGAAGACGTGGTTTCATCTCTATTGTAAGAATAAATGAGAATAAATAATATGGAAGGATCGACCAAAGATGCATTAGTGGTGAGAGGTCGATTGGTCGATAGAGATAAAGGAAAAATCTCCAGTAGAAAGTCTAAGTTGAAGGGTAGATCTAAATCCCTGGTTCATTCAATGAGAAGATGTTGGAAATGATGTAAATTTGGGCATTACAAAAAGGACTACAATTCGAAGGCAAGGGAAATTAGTAAAAGATATGATGAGAGGAAGTTGACTGAGAGAAAGACTACTCTAGAAAAAGGAGGCAATGTGTATCTGGCATTGAATAGTACATAATCAAATCAATATTTTTGGTTGATCAAATTAGGAGCATCCTATCATATGACACCATATAGAGAATGGTTCTGTGAATATGAACAATATGAAGGACGAGATGTGTTCTTGGGGACAACCTGAAAAACAAAATTGTTGGAAGGGGTAGAGTTTGATCGATTATATAGAATGGTAGGAGTATAACCTTTCCAGGTGTGCAACATATTCCAGGTTTGGCCAGAAACTTGATATTTGTTAGTAAGATGAGTGATGCAGGAGTGCACACTCTATTTCAGAAGGATACATGCAAGATGGTTAGATATGTGATGGCATTAATGAAAATAGTTCATATTGGAACCCTATACAAGTCGTTAGGGAATGTTGACTCAACTAGATGTAACAACATTGTTGTTTCTAAAGTTGACTCAACTCGGGTTGAGTCGATCCAAACCAGGGATGATTTTAGGGGCTAAATTTCACTCATGGGCTAATTTTCCATGGTTTTTCCAAAAATGAGATTCTCTATTTTAAAAATTATTTTCCCAAATTCTATAGGATAAAATTATTTTACCTTAAAAATCGCCAAAATTTTATAAAAACTATATAAAATACTTAGAAATTTGAATATTTTTACAAAAATATTGCCAAACATTTATAGTTGACATATGAAGGATTAGTAATATTCACCAAGGTTTCTACATTTTAAAATAAATTTCCATCCTTAAAATCATCCCTAATCCAAACCGACTCGAAAAGGCTTTGTCAAGTCGAACCGACTGTGCTATGGCACAAGAGGATGGGACACATTGGAGAAAAAGGACTTTGAGCTATGCATAACAAAGGTATGGTCCAAGTTTTTCCTGAATGTATTTTAGAATTTGAATTTTGTGAACATTGTATATATGGAAAAAAAAATCATGGAAAATTCCCATTTGGAGCGACAAGGTCAAAGGGGATTATAGAATTGGTTCATAGTAATGTGTTTGGCCCTGTAACAATGCCTTCACTTGGTGGATCCCTGTATTATTTCTCCTTCATAGATTATTTTTCTAGGAATACATGGATATATTTCGTAAGGAAGAAATTAGATCTTTTCGATAAATTCAAAGAGTTTAAATCTCTTGTTTAAAACTAGACATATAAGAGGATTAAGGTGCAGAGAATTGACAATGGTGTTGAATTATGTGGAACATAATTTTAGTATTTCTACAAGTAATGTAGCATAGCACGCCAAAATACCACACCATACACCCCACAACAAAATAAAGTTGCCGAGAGAATGAATAGAACATTGGTGGACAAGGAAAGGAGCATGCTCATTGGTGTTGGGTTCACACAAGAATTCTTGGCAGAGGGAGTTGACACTGAAAAATATCTGGTGAACATGTCTCCTTGTTGGCCCTTGACCAATTTTTGGAGAACCTTGGTCGTGTTTGACCAATTTTGGGACTTCGACATGTTGGTCGAAGACAAAGTGCCAGGGGAAGCGGAGATCACGAGATCTCACGCCCTTTTACGGGCTTTTTGGGTTTTAGGTTTATGTAACAGGTATGGGATGTCATCCCATGGGTTTTTACCCATGTTTAGGCCCATTTTGTAATGTATAAATAGACAACTAGGTGATGTAAGAAGTAGTACCTTTTTCTAAGTGCAAGTGATGTAAGTAGTTCGATCTATGTGATTACGTTAGCTCTGTGCATATTGTGTATCGAGAACTTGCAGAGCTAATTAAAGTAATTGTAAGAAAGGATCTGTGTTGTGCCAAGCTCGGGGAAGGAGGATCTAGCGAGGTGCGTGCATATCTCATGTCCTATGCGGAGTTGGTTTTGTGGCTCTGTGCACGTAAGAAGATTGATAGAAGACAATAAAGAAGGAGAAGAGTTGGTGGATGTAGCCCCACACTGAGGTGAACCACGTATATCCTGTGTTGTGATTGCTTTTTGCATTATGGCTGTTATGTTATTGATGTGATTTATGCTTAGTGCAGTAATATATGTTAGATGCATCTAATATGGTAGCTTAGTGATTAGTGATGTGAATGAATGCTAGATCTAATCCATTTCTATGTGTTAAGTGCTTAAATGTGTTAGACCTGATTGAATATTGTGTTCCTCTATAATTAGGGTTTTATCTATGATGTGAATGAAGGTTAAATACTAATGAATGATAACTGCTAAGTGATTTTTTAGAGTGTTGTAATCACAGATCGGTGTCCCAGATAGGTTGTAGACACTTGTGTCCTACAACCCCCCCTTGTCTCTACCTCAGGTGAGACTTCATCTACTTTGCAGGTGTTGCTGAAAGGGTTGGTAGTTAGGTTTTTGTTTGTGTGTTGTTGAAGCATTGAACCTCGAGTCTTCCCCTATGCCAACAAATGGTTCCGATGCTGGGACTTGAAACTGTGATTGCTGGGAATTGAGGAAAAGAGAAAGTTGTGTGCATAGATCTGCCACTGTAGTGCGCAATACTCTACTTGATTTGCGAAGTTATGTGCTAAGAAAGGAACAGGATCTGAAGAAAAGAGGTAAGATCTTAAAGCTTTGTGATCTGAGAAAGGTAAGATAAGTGGAAAATTTTTCTTCGAAAGTATGAATTTAGGTATGTTTGATAGATTTTATCCTAGCCTTAAAACTAGGGCACAGATAGAGGAAAGAAGATTTAATATGAATAGATCTGATAGAAATAGTGAAAGATATGTTATTCCCATGCATAGAAAGAATTTCTGGACTAATAAATGGATGCAGGATCCTAGAAAGAATTTTTTGCAGGTACATCATTGTGATCCCAGTGCCCAGTACAGGAAAGGTTGGGGATCATTTAAGAGAAAGAGAGGATTGACTCTTTGTTATATTTGCAGAATATCGGGACATCTTGCTAATGAATGCCCTGGTAGAGGTCCGATTTTCCTTTGTTGTAAAGTTGTTGGTCATGAAGTTTTGGATTGCACTAGAATGATTTCTAAGGTTGAAAAGATGAATATGAGACAAGAAAACCACGAGGAAGGTCAATAAGCTAAGGATATGATAAAAAACCAGAAAGAATCATAGACTATATTATTGCAGATGAAAAAAACACTGAATGATCACAGAGATGACAGTTTACCGAAGATCTTGAAAGACAAAAAGAAAATAGAGATGAGAATCGAAGAATTCGACATAGATTGTGTATTGGATGAAGAAAAAAAGTTGAACATTATGACAAAAAGAACTTGGGAAATCTTAGGAAAGCCTGCTATGGTTCCTTCACTGGGAGGAATATGATTGTTTAAAGGAAAAATGATAACCCTATGTGGAAGACTTACCCAGATACCTATGAGTGCTCATGGATCTTTGACAAAGGAATAATTCGAGGTCATTAATTTTATTGAGAACAATGCCCCATTTTCTCTTTTGTTAGGCAATACCTAGATCGAGAAAGACCAAATCCGAAGGAAGGAAGAAGAAGAAGCTATAGAACAGAAAAAGCAAGAATTAAGGGATTTCATGGCTAGGAGAATAGCGTGACTACTAGAAGAACAAGAGGACAAGTCGAAGCAACTCAGGGCCAGATACCTGGCCATCGAAGTTGAAAGAACACAAGAAGGCTTAAAGAACCTGTCCATGAAAGAGAGTAGAGCACCTACTCCAGAAACCGTAAGATAGGAAGTATTACCCTCGAAACCTATGAAAGACCCTCAATAGTGTGAAGTTACTATGCTAAAAGGGGATAAGAACAAGAATTGAAAGAGGAATACAAAGACACAGATCACAGGAAATAAATCTAGAAAGCTTAGTAAGAAGAAAGCAAAACTAGAAAATTTGCAGGAGGTTCCAGAGAGGACTTCGCAGAAGGGAGGCTTGCAGAACTTGAACCTCGTTGGAATATCAGAACAATGCAGATTGGCACTTCGCCATGGTGGATAAATATGATCGTTGAAGGCATCCAGACCATTAGAACGATGCTCCAGAATGGCTAGAAATACAGTTATTGCCAAAAATATCGCCCTTGGACCATTGGGACCGCGCCGTAACGGTTGGAATCGTATTGATTGAGGCATTCCTTCCTGTTGGAGAAGTCTGCTACGTAGTTGTCTATTTAGTCTGTCGCATATCCCACCAAGGACATTTTTGCAAATTGTGATTATGCGAGCCCATAGAAACCTAATTTCTATCGCGTTTTTCTTACTGTGACCTCACCGTAGATTCGATTTCCTTAAGTGTTTTTCTGCCTACCCGAGCTATCTGATTACGAGTGTGTATGTCGGACGAATTTAGCGGAGTCGAGAATTCTATAAAAGATATTCTTATTGACCTCATGGTTGAGAAGGTCATGTCCATAGAAGTACAAGCTTCATCGACGCGAGGATTGGAAGCATCCCCGTCGACTGCACAACGTCGATCTGGACCATCCCGAACTACGACAGAGAAGAGAAGCAAGCATCGTGATGACTTGGCGAACGCGAAGCTCATTCCATCAGTCTTTCCCAATTACATCTCACCTCTGGCTAGCGCGCTAAGTAGTGAAAACATCCCGAGGGACTTCGAATACACATTGATCATTGCATACATCCCGAAGGGGATACGCGTAGTTAAACCACAGTTGGAGAGGATTCTGACGTTGAAGATCGGTGACTATAAATTGGGAGACTGCAAGAACTATGGTATGCTTACACCTCATAAGTATTTGACCAAGACAAAGGAGAAGAAGTTGAAGATCATCCCCCAGCAATGGACCATGGATATCGTGAGGTCCACGATCCTCAATGTGATGAAGATACCACACTTCAAAAGACATCAGGAGGTTAACACATGAATTAAGATCCTGTTGTCATGATTCCATGGTGGTTACCTATGGCTGGATAGGTGCATCATAGTAGATCTAACGTTGATCCATTGGATCACCAGGTTGAGCATGCAAGGACCAGACCCACATGACTTTTACCCAGGGAAGGCTACAGACTGCGCCCTAGTGCAACGAATAAAAGACACCTACAGTGATGTAGAGAAAGGGAAGCAGGGCTACAAGGTAGCCTCCATCCAGAACAACGTAGTGCGCCTAGCTTTCCAGTTGATCACTAGAAATCTCGTCAGAAAGAATAGGCCAATGCAGGTCAAGGGGTTCGTCATCAACCTCCTAGGTAAATACGTTGAAAGGCTACAAATGAACTGGGTGAGCTACCTCGTCAACCAGTTAGAGAAAGACTGCCATGAAGCTCAGGATCAGAGCTACGAGTTCCATTTTATTTGGCTTCTAATCCTCATCGTCTTCATTTCTTGGGATATGCCAGAAGGAGCGACCTTCCCTAAAATTGAGTCATCCGAACCTCTAGCTACGAAGTTCACTATGCTATGGTATTCGAGCGACATGGTGAAACAATGGCGGTCAAACACAGTGTTCCACACCTATTATCTGCAGTTGAAGAGGGCCATTGAATCCTTCCCTCGCATGACACCGAATATGTTGCATCGATTTAGGTCATTTGCAAAGTTCTGCGCAAACATGAATTTCATATATATCACTACGTGCAGAGACGAACATAAGGAAGAGCTCCAGTCTTACTGCAAGCTCACCGAGGAAGATACGGAGGAAATCACTAAGGAGTGGCCTGAAGAATTCCTGGTACCAATCAACCAGATAGAACTCTCCGACCCCGACCTCATCGGAAGCCCTGTCATTACCCGAGAAGAATATAATGCACCCAGCATTAACAGGAAGAAAAAGAAGGAAGAGGTAGAGGAACTAAACAATGCATCAAAGGAGACTACACCAGATTCACCTGACAGAGGAGGAGGTGACAAAGTAGACAAATAAGAGGGAAAAGGGGAAGCAGAAAAACAGGAAGAGGGAGAAGTGACACTGTCTAGAGACCCCCTTGCAGAGACCGAGACTTCCAAGAAAATAAAGGTTTCTCCGCAGAAACCTTTATCTAGGAAGAAGAGTTGCGTGAACAAACCTAAGTCACAGAATGTGCTCACGATCAATGACATTGACCTCATCATCGCAGCTATAACAAACACCTTGGAGGACATTTCGCAGACAAATGAAGCCAAACAGGAGACAATGTATGACAAGATCGAGGTAGAGCTCAAAGGGGTACAAAAGGCTCTTTATTCGAGCCGCGTAGTGTCTTCTGCATCGTTGATAGCAGAAGGCATAGAGGTAGGGGACAAACCTGCCCAACTACACAGAATAGTTGATGCGACAGAAGCTCACCTTTGTCAAGTACAGGAGGAAAAAGAACAGGCCACAAAGGCCCTGAAGCAATCAAAGGAGGAAGAAATAGAGCAATGCAAGGTTGCGCAAAAAGAAAAAGATGATCTCCAGGCGAAATTTGCAGAGGATAGAGTGTATATCCAGAAGGAAAAAGAACAGTTGCTTATGGAGCAGATGGGAGTTAAATAAGCAGTCACTAGAGCACTTCGCTCTGTGACAAGCCTCACACAGATAGAAGAGGAAACAACTAAGAACCAAGTAGAGAATCTTGTTGAAGTCATTCAGCAGCTCCAAGTAAGAGTGGCAGAACTGGAGTTACAAACAGTGTTGAGCACTTTGTAGGAAGTGCGAGATTAGAGAGATGAAACTGCCAGGAGTGCAATCGAAAGAATCAAGGCATTGGCCTTAGAATGCAAGCAACTTAGTAGTTGAAGCACGCAGACCTATGAGCACCTTGCAGAGGACCTAGAACTAAGGACATTGGAGTCAAAGCTCCAGGTAGCAAAGAAACACGCAGCGAAAGTGCAATCACAGTTGAAGCCATTGTCAGCAGTCAAGAGGATGAAAAGGTCCCAGGAATAGCACACGGTTCAACAATAGGTCCATGCCATCTAAAGTAAAGTCATGGAAGTGACCCAGAGACTTCAGCCAGTGCAGGATGAAGCTTGCACACTTTTTGAGGAAATTGAGGGACAAGATGCACAGCTAGAACAAGTGGTCACCATAGTAGAACAATGCTTGGAAGGCCCTATTACCATCAAATTTATTCAGGAGTTCACCAAGAAGGAAGCTCTGGTGAAGCAGCAGGTTGAAGCAGCTCGATCCAAGCTCAAGACCTTTGAAGCCAGATTGCCCAGATCAGAGTGACTCGGGACGAGTCACAGGTGAGTGTTGGGGGATTGTTGGTCCTCGACGAATTTTTGGAGAACCTTGGTCATGTTTGACCAATTTTGGGACTTCGACATGCTGGTCGAAGACGAAGCGCCAGGCAAAGCGGAGATCGCGGGATCTCGCCCCCTTTTACGGGCTTTTTGGGTTTTGGGTTTATGTAACGGGTATGGGATTTCGGCCCATGGGTTTTTACCCATGTTTAGGCCCATTTTGTAATGTATAAATAGACAACTATGTGAGGTAAGAAGTAGTACCTTTTTCTAAGTGCAAGTGATGTAAGTAGTTGGATCTATGTGATTACGTTAGCTCTGTGGATATTGTGTATTGAGAACTTGTAGAGCTAAGTGCAAGTAATTGTAATAAAGGCTCTGTGTTGTGCCAAGCTTGGGGAAGGAGGATCTGACGAGGTGCGCATAGATCTCCTGTCCTATGCAGAGTTGGTTTTGTGGCTATGTGCATGTAAGAAGATTGACATAAGACAATAAAGAAGGAGAAGAGTTAGTGGATGTAGCCCCACACTGGGGTGAACCATGTATATCCTATGTTGTGATTTCTTTGTTCATTATGTTTGTTATGTTATTGATGTGATTTATGCTTTGTACAGTAATATATGTTATATGCATCTGATATGGTAGCTTAGTGCTTAGTGATGTGAATGAATGTTAGATCTAATCCATTTCTATGTGCTAAGTGCTTAAATGTGTTAGACCTGATTGAATACTGCGCTGCTCTGTAATTAGGGTTTTATCTGCGATGTGAATGAAGGTTAAATACTAATGAATGATAACTGCTAAGTGCTTTGTTAGAGTGTTGTAATCACAGATCGGTGTCCCAGCTAGGTTGTAGACACTTGAGTCCTACAACCCCCCTTGCCTCTACCTTGGGTGAGACTTCATCTGCTTCGCAGGTGTTGCCTAAAGGGCAAGTAGTTAGGGTTTTGTTGGTGCGTTGTTGAAGCATTGAACCCCGGGTCTGCCCCTGTGCCAACACTCCTTTTTCGACACTAATCAAATTGACTCCACATGAGGTATCGTATGGTAATAATCGTTCACTTTCACATCTCAAAGTATTTGTATGTGATGCATTTGTTCATGTTCCTAAAGAAAAGAGAAGAAAGTTGGACAGGAAGGAATTCAAGTGTATTTTCATTGGATACAAAGAAGGAATTAAAGGATATAAGATTTGGGATCCTGCATCAAGGAGAAAAGTGTACAGTCGATATGTGATCTTCAGAGAAGTTGGAAGGAAGTCTGATTCTGAAGAAGTGGTTAAAATTGATAATAATCCTGAGACAATGTGGTTTGAACTGAGGAACGAAGATGAATATGATTCAGAATAGTTGATCGAATAAAATGAGGAGGTGGAACAACTGACCTCGGTTTTAAGGAGGTCAAAATGAGTAAGAAAAATAGTCAAAAGGTATATTCCACCCGACTTTGATTCCACATTTGTGTTAACTTCCACTGACGAAGATCCCATGTTGGTCAAGGAGGCACTCAAATCGATAGAGGGTAGACTCTGGAAGGACACCATGGTTGAAGAAATGGAATCCTTGCATAAGAATGAGACATGGGATTTAGTCCAATTACCTAGTGGAATAACCTCGTCGGTAGAAAGTGGGTATTCAAGAAGAAGATGAATGTTGTAGGTCAAGTCAATAAATTCAAAGCTCGACTGGTAGCAAAAGGATACTCTCAGGTTGAAGGAATCGGCTTCAGTGAGATTTTTTCCCCTGTTCAAACATTAACTTCCATTAGAGTACTAATGTTTCTAGATACAACATTTGATATGGAAATAGAACAGATGAATGTGAAGACAATGTTCCTACATGCGGACCTAGAAGAATAAATCTACATGAAACAACCTAAAGGATTTGTAGTAAAGGGAAAGAATGATTTGGTGTGCAATTTGAAAACATCCATTTATGGTCTGAAGAAATCACCAAGGATCCGGTACAAAAATTTCGACACATACATCCTTAGTTTGGGATTTGTGAGAAGTAAAGTTGATCACTACATATATTCAAAGAAGAAGATGGGAATTTCATATATGTATCATTGTATGGTGAAGACGTGTTGTTGGTTGGAAACAACATGGTTGCAATAAAGGAGGTGAAGAAGCATTTGTCCTCCAAGTTAGACATGAAGGATCTCGGTGTATCGAACTTCATTCTAGGAATGGAGATAAAGAGATATCAGGTATCTTGGAAGCTCTGGTTGAATCAAAAGAAGTATATTGAAACAATTTTGAAACATTTCAACATGCAGGATTGAAAACCTATAAAGTTTCCAATTCTTGTGGGAGCAATGGTAACTGTTGAACAGTGTCCAAAGACACAAGAATAAATAGACTACATGGCACATGTTCCCTATGCAATTGTTGTTGGTAGTCTAATGTACGCAATGTTCTGCACTCGAACAGACATTGCCCATGCAGTGGGAGTGTTGATTAGGTACATGTTGAAACTTGGTAAGGAGCATTGGAAAACTGTCAAGAGAGTATTCAAGTACTTTTGTGGCACAGAATATTATGCTATATGCTACCAAGGAAAACCTAGATGTTATAGTGAAGTCGATGTGCATGGCATTGTTGACGTTGATTGGGCTAGATATATGGATCCACGGAGGTCGACCAATGGATATGTGTTCCAGATGTTTGTTGGAGCAATCGACTAGATGAGTAAACGACAGATGGTCATAGCCTTTCCAGCAACAAAAGTTGAGTACATGGCAGCCACACATGGAAGAAAATAAGTAGTTTAGTTGTAAATGTTGTGCTCAAAGATTGATTGATTGATGGAAGCAAAGAAGGAGTTTAGCAAGCTATGAATATTGATTGCGATATTTAGAGAACAATATTTTTGGCAAAGAACCCAACTTATCGTTCCAATATTAATCACATTGATGTAAAATACCATTTTGTAAGAGATATGGTGGAAAGAAACAAGGTGTTTCTAGAGAAACTAAACATGGTGGAAAACACAACAGACTCTTTGACCAAGTTTGTGAGTGGTATAAATTTCTCTTGGTGCAGAGAGGCAATGGGAATTTCTTCCCTAGGTCTGTGAATGAAAGTAAAGGAAACTCTCGGATTCAACAAAGAAGACAACACACGGGAGAATTTTGGGTTGTTATATTATTTGCAGTTAAATTTGAGTAGAGGTGGATCGACTAAAAGATAGCCGACAAGAAATTCCGTAGTCAAAGTGATTGACTGTAAGTCGATAGTTCATCCCACAGGAGGTTGGCAGGAGGTCGTGTGGAAACTGACTGAATACCTGATGGATTTTGACTGGTAATCCGACTTGGTATTCAACTTGTAACAAAATCCCAAGATTCGTGGGATTTGTAGCTAATGATATTCATGGATCCATAATTTCTTTTGGGTGCCTTTATTTAGGGTTTTTCCTACTGTAAAGATTATAAATAAGGCATGTTGTATTTGTATTAAGTTGATCTTCATGATAAAATTTAGAAGTAGGTTGTTGTTCATGTATATGTAAGATGATTTGGCTGCATGGTTGTTCTTTCCTAAAGCAAACTAGTATGATGTTGATTGTGTCTTAGGTGTAGACCAATGTTAGGCATGTAACTTTTTATTCAAATGAATAAGAAAACAAGGAGAAATACGTTCAAGTAACGTTGGTTTTACTATTTCAGTTTCCAGGGTAAAATCTCTATGTACCGTGAATGTTTCTTTTTCATTTGTTTACCTTTAAATATATCTCAATCCCTTCTCTTAGGTTTAGTCATGGAAGTATTAGAGTTTTGTTTCCTAACTATAGATATCATAGCCTTGTTTCCTAACACTTAGGGAAAGGCATTGGTGCATTTCTCATGCAAGAAGGAAGACCCTTGGCCTATACTAGTAAACATCTTTTTGAGCAACACTTGGGAAAATCCACATGTGAAAAGGAAATGTTATCTATTTCACATGTGGTGAATATCTAGCATCCTTACTTGCTTGGGTAATGATTCCAAATTAAAAATGATCATTGTGGCCTCAAATATATTTTGGAACAACGAATTTCATCCTCAAAGCAACAAAAGTGGTTGACCAAAATGTTCAGTTATCATTATGAGATCATTTACAACAAGGGAAAAGAGAATGTGGTAGTTGATGCTCTTCCTAGGAAATATGAAGAAGAAGGATCCCTCTTTTGAGTCTCCTTCACTATATCCAATTGGTTGAAGGAATTTTGCAATGAATGGTTCAAAGATCCCAAAATTTCTATCCTAATCCAACAACTGCAACAAAACACTAATGCATCTTTAGGCTACACTTGGAAAAATTAGGAGCTCTACTATAAATTCCACCTATATTTGAGCAAACAATCCAACATTAAATCCATTGTTCTCTCTGAAATCCATTCCTTGCCAACAATAGTACATTTTGGATTTCATAAAACCTATGAATCGATCAAATGTTCCTTTTTCTTGGAAGGAATGAAGTAGGACATACACACTTTTGTGGAAGAATGTGATACTTTCCAATGCAACAAGGGAGAAACAGTAAAAACTCCAGCCACACTACAAACTCTCTGTATCCCACCTTCTATATGGACATATATCTCTATGGAATTCATCATTAGATAACCCTTATATGGAAATAAATTAGTCATCATGGTTGTGGTTGATTGAATTTCCAAATATGCTCATTTATGTGCCCTCCAATACCCATTTAAATCTTCCACAGTGGTTCAAGTTTTTATGGGAAATATTTTCAAACTACATGGAATGCCATAATATGTTGTCTTCGACCATGCTTTGAATTTCAAAAGTAACTTCTCGAAATAATTGTTCAAGCTCTAGGGAACCCAATTGCATCTCATCATTGACTATCATCTCCAGACTAATTGTCAAACCAAAGCTATCAACAAACACTTGGAAGCTTATTTGTGGTACTTCACATTCAAATTACAATCTCAATGGGTTTAGTGGTTACCCCTGGCTGAATGGTGGTACAATAAAACTTACCATGGTGCCACTCAGATGATTCCCTTTGAGGTGGTCTATGGTCGAAATCCCCCCTCCATATTATCTTACCTTCCTAGTGTCTCCAAGGTCTAGGAGGTGGAAAAAACCCTTACAATTCGAGTTGACATTATTCACACTCTCAAAGACAATTTGGTCATGGCTCATAATCAAATGAAGCAACAATTTGATCAGTGTTGTTCCAAATGCCATTTTTCTGAAGGGGATTAGGTGTTTCTAAGTCTACAACAATATAAGAAAACTTACCTTAAATAAGACCAATACCAGAAGATTTATCCAAAGTTTTATGGACCCTATACAATCATTAAGTGCATGGGGATCGTGGATTAAAAATTATCCCTTCCCAGTCACTCTAAGATCCATTTAATTTTTCATGTCTCTTGCTTAAATAAATTGATTGGATCCGAGTGCTAGATCCAAACTGGTTTCCCTGAGTTGGATGAAGACAGTTCCATTTGGTTGCAGCCACAAGTCTTACGTTACCAATGTGAGTGTCATCTTTGTCACCACACAATTCAAGAATTTTTAATATAGTGGAAGGATGCACATCCATAGGATGCCACAAGGGATCCAACCACCATTTTGCAACAATTCTGTTGACGGGCGAAATCGACCGTCCGTCAACCAAGAGAGTGGAACCGGTCCGGGGTTGTCTAATAACCCAAGCCATTTGGAATGAACCACCCTGACGGGTTTAACGGCTCCATTGGCCGCTCTTAGGTCCTAAGAGAACCAAAGAGAAAACTAATCTAAACTAACTAACAATAAATAAAAACAAACTAATACACTAATCTAATTAAAACAAACTATTAAAATAAATTAAACTAAAACTAAATATAAACTACTCTAACTATTCTATATACAAACTACTAATTACTACTATACTAAATCTACTAATTAAGTGTCTAATTACTAATTGAATTACAACTTATTCACAAATATACAATATCTACAACTTGCAGATTTGACTAAAACCTGTAAAAATCATTTACTTTCTGCCTTAAGGCAGCCAGAGATATATTTTTGATTTTATGATTTTATGAACAAGAAATAAAACTTACTGAAATTAAATGATCTAATATATTTACTGAAATTAAACAATCTAATATACTAATTCTACCTATAAATCTAACTAGACTTATATCTGAACTAAACTACTAATAAAAATAGTAAACAAACAAGTGACTAACTGACCTAGAAACGCTCCCAATTTGTCCTGTGTATGATGACTTCGAAGCTGGTCGAAGGAAGGAAACTCGCACCAGTTAATCCAGAAGCTTCTTGTAAATGATAGGTTGTGCTGCTCTTTGAATTATTTACAGGACAAACAAGACATAAAAAATCATAACAATTATATGATTTATAAATCTCTGCAATAAGGGAAACCTGTTATGCAAAAACTTATATTTAATAATTCAACTTATGAAGAAGAGAAATCTGTCGTTCACAAACTGAATCAAACAATTGTTATGTTCTTTAAATACTTGGAAGAAATCAGATATGGATTACAGTGATTAAATTATATCATTTGCAAAATATTAAGATAGCTAAAGTAGTCATTAACCAAATACAAATTGATATACATAACATGAAACAAAATATTGATATCATGAGAAGCTAAAGCTGTAACAAAACACCAAATTCTGCCTCAGTCTGTATTAAAATTCCATATCCTTGTTCTCCCACGAATGAGGATGCCATTGTTACAAAAATGATAGGTATTTATAAGTCTTTCCACAGGGTAAAACATCCCTGTGGATAATATCAAACTGTTTTACATAATCTGGGAAGATATTCCCAAAATCAACTAAACTAGGAAATTAAAATGCAAGTAAAATATTTCAAATATCCCCTAACTGCTCATCCACTCCAATGCAATTTCGAATTCACCTGAAATGGACCATAAATCACAAGTTAGAAAGATATTTTATTCATAAAACAATAAAAATCTAATCCTACAGACTTAGCTACAGAATCATCTGATTTTGTAGCTAGTCTAAAATGACATACCGGATCAAAATCGAAATCAAATCAAATCTTTTTAAAGTAATTAAAACCAATTTTCTTCCAATGATCATTTAAAATGAATCATTCAAGATTCAAATGATTTTATCATTCAAGATTAACAAAATCAAAAGCGATTCAATCGAAAACAGGGGTAAGAATACTCTGTTTCTCTGTTACCATAAAATCGGGTCAAACAGTGACAAGACTGTTTCATATCCAATTGGAATCGATGGTAAATCATATCGTATGTGATACGATCTAATCCAACACAACCATTTTCCACTTGTTATAGCTATAATGATGTAGCAAAAGATTTTATATCGTTCAATCAAATACACAGATGGAAAATTTGTTTTGATTATGTGTAAACGAAATCATACGTAACAACATCGACCCAACCAAATTTGTGATTGATCCTTTCACAGTCAACAGACGCAATCTTAATAGAATCAACCGAAGTTATAATTACAAACTGGGCAAATAATCAAAACAAATCATGACTGAGTTTAGTATGGAAACAAATCCTGAATCTGGATATAGTCAAACTCGTTCTACGAATCAAATTTAACAGCATATTCATTGCAATATGGATCCAACTGATAACATGGTGGAACTAACAACAAACCAATGCGAATTAACCGGCTGAGTATAGCCGTTATGAATTGAATCTATTCACGATTTGGGTGAATTTGTACAGAATCACTTTGAAAATAATCCGAACTGTATTCATGTTGGTCAAAAATCATATGAGACATAAAACCGTAACAGTTAACCATATCAAAACTGTTGCTAATCATATCATATACATTATAACCAAATCGAATCGAAATGTGATTGTGTTTAAAATTGAAGTATGATAAACGGCTCCTGTCTAAAATAGATACAAACGATTTCAATTGACAGTAGAGCATTCACTTTAACTAAATCAAACAAATCAAATCCACACCAAGATCAATGAAATCGATGACAATCCAATCGAAGCTAAACTGGGAAAACAAACTTCCATTAATCAAAGCAAAGCTATGTACAGAATACATACAATGTGATAGAGCCAATCAATGTTGTGAACGAGCTATTCAAAAGGATTCAAATTCGTTACATAAACAAGCGATATCGAAATGTACCTGTGTGATGCAGAGGTTATTCAATTATGCCAACTTAGAATTCACGATCGTTGTAGTTGATTCCACATTTTTAAACAAGATGGAGCCTGTCATCCTTTGTTTTTTATCAGTGGCTTGTAACTTAGCCTTTTGACTGGTAAGCAGGGCAACCTGGTCCTCCAAAGAGTGAATTCTTGACTGTAGAATCGACACATCAAGATAGTATCGCTCTAACCACGAGCTACATTGATCAAAGGGTGGCACTGTAGATTTAGACAGAGAAGGAGAGGGTTTAGATAAATGACCAGGGGCTTCACAAGGCAGCTTAATGCCTGGGTAGTTAGGGTCGTTTTGTAGGCAGGGGGGTAGGTTTGACACAAATTCATACGAGGGTTCGGCACACAAACCTTGCGAATAGGGGTATTCGCTAGCCAAGAAACACTCCACTTCCGAATCGAAGTCCTCACTCAACACGATAGGGTTTGTATCAACAAGAGGTTTTGGATTATTTCTTGCCATTCGTGAAATTAAACGGGCATTCTTTTTGCCTTTGGCGTTTACAGTGGGTTTTGTCTTGGGCTTTTTGCCCGCAGGCTTAACAGTCTCGACATCCTTAGTCACAGAGTGGGGTAGGTCGATAGGTGAGTCGGGCAAGGTTTTAGGTAGTAGGATGTTGTAGGGTACCGGGGGTACAGTCTTGTCCTCGCTCACCACAGGTTTGTCAACCTGTGGAGGGTTCGAATCCTCAAAACCGTTGCGAGCCATGAAACTACTCCAAAAATCTCCGCGTAGACTCAAATGGTAGACCACAATAATCTTAACTAGCCCATAATGAAAAAGGCTACTATCAGCCTGGTTCCTCTTGTACTTATTTGACATTTTAAACAGGCTTCTATGCAAATAATAAGGCATATTGATCTCATAACCTATACAAACCATAAGCAAACGAAGGTGGTGTAAGAAAACAAACCTGTACCGACCTTCGCAGGTGATAAACTGTTTGATTATCATCAATAAATCATGCCAGCGTTGTTTAAGCATCATTACTGGCAAACCTTTATCACAGGAGGTTATTTTTCGTGACTAGAAGAGCAGTGTCCATGGGACCTCCTCTACTTTGCAATTCTTGGACCATCGTTTTCCAGTGGCAGGCAAACCCGTAGCAAGACTGATAGACTACTCGTCAATTTGCAATTGAACATCGTCGACCTTGGCTTGACAGCCATCAAAGGTCAAAGAAAACTACTGAGCTACGCAGAGGTTAAAACCCTCGAATTTTTGTATAAATGGGAGCCACCCAATTTCCTCGAGGTCACTGCGGGCACTGTCGAACATCAACAGGGCCTAGCTTCCATTAGGTTCATCTCGGACGACAGGGGCCATGGTGCGAGCACATGGTAAGGGTTTGGTTCGAATTTACCAACGCACAGGAGCAGAGTCATTTGGTCTAACTGCAATGAACGATCAAAGGGGAAGCATTAATGTGCGCATGCGAGGGTGGTGGAGTTATTCACTGCCATGCACAATACTTATGGAAAAGTACAACCGCCAAGTTCAAACTTTGTTCAAACAATCATAGCATAGTTCCAAACCTTATCATTCGGCCAACCAAAGAATCAAACGGTGAGTGATATGCCAACGCGCCATTAACTATAATTTTTCAAACCATTGTCATTCAATGTGAAACCAAAACCGAGTGTTAACCATGCGCCATTGCATAAATAGAAAGTTTTAAACCATTGTGCCAATTGATATTCATAAAATAGACAAGCCAAGAGCTATAAAAATATTATCATAAGGATCACATCATATATATAAAAACAAAAATAAACCATGACCCCTATGCAATTAAATGACTAGGCAAGTCGCAAAAAAATATAAATCTATATGCTCAATGCCTCACAAGTTTAATAAAATCAAATTATGCAATCAAGATAGCAATGTCCAAATAAGTGTAGCTCGAAAATCCTTTCAGCCACATAACGATAAGCCAAAGGTAAGCGCCATAGAAAATATCGATAAACGATAGTGACAGTTCAAAAAGTAATCGAAATGTGAACTCGAAAGGAGAAGTTTTCACGCTTACAGTCGTGAAAACTTAATGGAGACAAATTTGCAAGTGTCGCAAGAAATGAAAATATCGTCTATTTGAAAAATGCGACAAAAATTTGAAGTTCGGAAGACATAGGTGTAGGCAGCTTAAGGACAATAGAAAAAAATTGAATGGGCTGCCAACAAATTCCCGCATATTAATCCTTGAGGACAAGGTTGTTATTTAAGGCNGGGGGGGGGGGGGGGGGGGGGGTGGTCATGTTAGGGTCCTAACCTCCTTAACCCCTCAAGCAGACATAATAATATGTATTTCTATGTAATAAATTACATCATTAGTAAATAAGGCCTATGTAATCATGTGAACCAACTATTGTAGGAAGACTTACTAGAAGGTTATTCCTGTAGAAAGTTCCTCCTCTAGAATTTTCTCAAGAAGACAAAAGTAGTATACATGGAGGTAGAATTCATTGTAAAGTTTGTCATGTGAAATCATTTTTACTTGATCTTTTCTCTATCGGAGGTTTCCCATCGAAGAGATAAGTGAACAATGCTTTCTAGAATTAATAAAGGTATCACATTTTGGTCCCTATTGTTATTGTGCTCATTGTTTTTTTTTTCCTTCTGGTAAAAAAATTGATAATATTTGTGTTATGGATCTGTGTATTACTATTTGGTACCTTACATGGGAATACTATCTTCATTTGGTGGAATTTTCTTACAATAATGGGTACCAGACATCATTGAAGATGAGCCCATTTAAAGCCTTGTATGGAAGAAAATGAAATATGTCATTGAGTTAAGATAACCTAATAGATAGAGCAGTTATTGGGCCATAATTGCTAAGGGAAATGGAAGAGAATATGGTAAAGTTTGGGTAGAATTTAAAGGTTGTAGAAGATAGGAAAAACATTTATGCAACTAAAAGCAGGACATACAAAGAATTCAAAATCGGTGAGCATATGTTTTTAAAAGTTAAGGCTAAAAGGAGCTCGCTAAGATTAGGAAGTTGCCAAATATTGGTAGTGATATATCGTGGAACATTTGAATTTGTAGAGAAGATAGGCCTAGTTGCATACATTCTTGCATTTCTTACATCCATGATAATTCATAATGTGTTTCATGTATTTTTATTGAAGAAATATGTGTCTGATCCTAACCATGTAATTGATTGGAGTGTGATCCATGTGGAGCAAGAAGGGGCCTTTTGCGTGGAACTAGTGTGCATCTTGGACCAGAAAGTCAAATTTCTTAGGAACAAACCCATAATCCTAGTAAAGGTTCAATGGACTTGTTACAGTCCTGAAGATTCCATGTGGGAGAATGAGGAGACCATGTGGGAGGAGTACCCATAAAGTCTTGCAAATTTTGAAGAAAAATGAATGTACGTTGTTGTGTATAAGTGTGCAAGGTTCCATTTTGGAAGTTGGAGTTCCTGGAGCCAAAACTTGAAGACTTCATGTACGATTTTGGTGGATCCCTGGAAGGAAAATAGTACAGTCCGAAGGACTATAGTGTTGAGAAGGGCGTATACTCTCTTGAGTTGTGTAGGTTGAGGAGAACGACATATTGATGGTTGGAATTGTTGCAGGAGTTGTGAACTTGTGAAAGTATCAAGTACTATGATGTAAAATTTTGTACATATATACAGGTATGGTGATGTACATCAAGGATGATGCAAAAATTGTAGGGGGATGGGAATGTAACATCTATGTTTTTAATCCCCAATTTAGCGATGTATAATGTAAATACATTGTATGACCGCAGGCCAAGCGATGTAATATGTAAACGTTGTATATAAAAATAATAAAATAAAATGTATCGTTGGTTACAGATGGAAACAGATGGAGTCATGGGGGATAAATTTCCACAAGAGAGGGGCATCCAAAGGGGCTAATTACCCATGTGTATTAATCCCAAGGCACCTTTCTATAATTATTATTTTGTATTAACCTTCTATTTTCCTTTTGATTTTATCAAAGCCCCAATCATTGAATACATGTAAGAGGGTTGGTGTGAAAATTCACCTCACATAGTTATAGAGATAATGGGGCCAAGTACAATCAACATTGGGGAATGTGAGATTCAACGTGAATGGATAAAAGGGAAATTTGAATGGGTATTGTGAGTACTTTTTACAAGCATTTTTTGGGACATCAATAGTGTATTGAGTTTTGGAGATTGAAGAAAACCATAGTGGCATTTGTGGGCATATTGTTGAAGTTGTAATTGCATGAAGAAGTAGGTTTTTATGCCTATAGAAGAGATTCATGTGTAAGAAATTACCACAGAGAAAATGAATTGTCACTGAGAGTTTCCTATTGCAGTTGTAAGTCCCTAGAGTCCCCAACAAGAGAGATTCCTATCCAACCTGTGCTATAGCCCCAGAGGGAAGTGGGAAGGCCTAAGGGAATGTGTATAGATAAGGGAGTTCACATTCATTGTGTTGTGTAGGTTGATGGGAAGAGAGCTGATGGATTGGGATGGCTGCAAGAAAATTATCTTGTTGTGGGATGAATTGGGCTATGAGTGGACAATAGAGACACCATTTATTGTGGATTCCTAGACCCGCTTCGGGGTGACTTGATGCTAATATTTGGAGAATAAAGGCTATGGTTGGGTGGAATTTCCATCCTCTGCAGTTGGTTGCACATTTGATTAAAAATATAAGTGTTTTATCTATGTTCATTATTTTTATTTTCTGGTTTAAATTGTTGTGCATAAACTATGTGTTCTTGAATATTTGTATGCTGCTATGTGTATGTATAATTAGATGATTTTTTTTTATCATAAATGTTGTTCGAATGGACATTTTTAGCATGATACATTCATTTTAATTTAGTGGGTATCATAAAAACAATTATGGGTTAGTGGTGGGGGTGCTACAATTGAGGAGGGGGGGTGTTATCCTATGTTTTACTTTACCAATCACTAAGTCTTCATGTCACCTTTAATTGTATTATCCATTTAGGATAATAGTTATTTATCCTCAAATGATGACTAAGTGAGCTAGTTAAGATTGCCTAGCCTAAACACCATGCAACGTTTTAGAATCTAGGGAAGGTCTCTCTATGAGGTGACATCATCCATTGTACCATATATTTGTAGTATTGGAGTGAATAAAATTAAGTTGGCCTAAGACTAGTCCATTAAAATATGGGAAAATATCATAACACTATCAAGAAGTGCCATGTGCTCATGTTTTGTATTGAGTATGGCAATGGAGAATCAAATGACCAAGAATTAAAAGAGTTAATAACCAATATCTTACAAAAATGAATAAATATTATCATTGCATTGCCTAAAAAATCAATTGAATTAAACTTATATGTTGTCATAATCTAATTTTATTATTAACAAATATTTATATTCACTTGATGAACTCTAATTATGTATAGTTTTGATCTTTTAATATCTATAATATCACCATCACTCCTACAAATGGGTTCTACAAATCTAGATTCTTTTGCTTCATGTGCGTTAAATTGTGAAAGTTTTAATTTAATTCCTTTTTTAATTTTAATGTGCACATTACTTTATTTGTTATCTTTTTTGAAGCTAGTTAATTTTTTAATTTATTTTTCATATTATTGTAGGTCATTTATCTCCCTTGAAATTACAATGTTGGGTGTAATGGGATCCCTATATTGATAAAAATTGGGAGAGACTGGATACAAAGGTCCTAATGGATGAGCAACATGGTGGGAAATTATGAGCCATAGAGAATCATATACCAAGAAGACACTATGTTATTATAGTATTTAATGTCATATTGATGAAACATATAGACATAGTCATTGCCACATGGCTTATGAAACAGGGATCCCTTTTAGTTCATTTACATTCAATTTTTGTAAGTTGATTCCTGAATGTAATGACTTTAGGATGTGCTTATATCATGAATCAAGGATAAACATTAAAAGATGCATGAAAATTTTATGCTTATTATAAAGAGAAACCTGATATGTGTTGGGTATGTGTTATATTCTTTGCATGTGTGTGTGTGTGTGTGCGTCAGATTAAGGGATTAGGGTTTTGGTATCTACGGAATACCTAAAAACATTGTATATATTGTATGGCGAATGGTGAAATTCGATATAATGAAAAAGAAAGGTTTTCCCGGTTGAGGGTTTCCGGTAAAGATCTCTGTGTATGAGCCA
>ML780999.1:687437-734788 GCA_009831015.1 Picea engelmannii | reverse complement strand
ATATATTGTATGGCGAATGGTGAAATTCGATATAATGAAAAAGAAAGGTTTTCCCGATTGAGGGTTTCCGGTAAAGATCTCTGTGTATGAGCCATTGATTAATTTCTGTATTGCTTAAGAATATATATGCATTGCTTTACTTCGCAGGTTTAAAACTTACAATATGGAGGGACCAATACCTGTATTGCTTGGTGAAGATGAAATTGTCGTGAAAAAATATGTCAGGTGGGTAGAAAAAAGTGATACATTGGTGGGATTTTGTGGTAAGAAAGAAGAACATAAGTGTCAATCACATTACTTGGTGACATTCAGTGAGGGATTTGCGGGATATGAGATTATAACAGGCACTTTAAATAATTTCACCGGTAAAATCATGAAGATGGGTGTCTATTTTTCTTGTTTTATGAGAAAAAAAACTATATTTTCACAAGTTCTTCAACTTCCGGTATAAAAAAAGTGTTTTTTATTTATTTAGAATTTCACATTACAGTAAAAACAAAACTTGTGGAGAATTTTGTTAGATTTCTACCGACTAGTTTTCAATTTTTTTTTATTGAGATTTGATATGTCAATTTGGCAATTGTTTCACGGTGTGTTCCTTAAAAATGAAATGAATGATAATGAGTTATGATTTCCCGCAACAACCTATCTATTATTTAACTTTTGTTTTTGATAAACTAAATATACTGCAACTATCTACAAAGACTCTATTTTCTTATGACTATAATTTTGAATCTAATAGATGAATATTATAATTTATAGAATTTTTTGAAGTTGACCAAGCTGAAACAGTTGCACATTTTAAACACATGTTTTCCCCCACCTTGTATCTATCTTAATTTCTACTTAAAAGTAAAATATAAAAATACCCTTTTGAAGAGAACAATTTAAGGATTGTGAATATAATTTTTTCTAAATTTTCCACTGTTTTTTTTAGAGATATGGATATTTCATTTCACTGAATCATAATGTCACCTGAAAATATTATACAGTGATTTTTTAATAAAATTAAATAAAATTAGATAAAAATAATGAAAAAGAAAACAAATTATATCCAGAGAAAGTAGATTCAATTTTGAAAATTTTGGTATCAATTTCGAAACTAAATTCTGAGTATTTGCAGGGTTCCTCAACCTCCAAAGTTCAAGTAAGATGGAGGGAATTTTGAGGTTGTTGCCAACAGTCCCATTCGCATTTTTCGACCGAATGATTCTTTCGGCCAAAAAGTATAATTTTCGACCGAAATATATTTTTCTAACAGAATCCATAAAAAATAGATGGATTCCTCATTTTTCAGTCAAACATTTTTTCCAGTCGAAAGATGGGTGAGAGAATTTCATCGGTTGGAAAAAATGAAGGGAAAGGTGCCAAATATTATAAATATGCTTTCGGCTGAACCAATTTAACACTATGTGATTGGTCATTATGCACGTGTTATTATTGCAAAACCTTTACATGACAAGATTCCTTGTTTGGTTTTGGTTGTTCATCCAACATGAAATAGGTTCGATGAAAAATGTTTTCAGTAGCAATGGGAAAAGATAGAAGACCTATGGAAGAAACATGTGGACCTATTACCGGTTATTCCTTGGATGGAGATATTAGAAGAAGACAATTTATGTTAAAGGACTATTCTTCAACTATAGGAGTTAGATATCAAATTCCTTGGGAATGATGGAGGTTAATTGGGATGTATGATGGTTTCAAAGTAATAGGAATTCATGACCAAGATTACATCCATATCGACAACAAGTTAGTGAATATTTTGTTTAGTGGTATATGAGATTTAATTATTGGAAAAAAGGTGGTAAATTTTAACCATATCAAAATAGTTTATAACACTTTTAAAGTGGATGATCAAAATATTAAAATTGAAGATATAGAGAGGATTGTGTTAAAATTTGGTATTTCTTTGGGTTGTATCAAATAAACCCTAAGGTAAACTCAAACCAACTTTAGGTTGTATTATTACCTATACAACTATAGAGGGCTCTCTCAAATAGGTAAACACTAAAAATACTCAAAAAGATTTAGCAATGAGCACACAGAGGTTAGATTCTGCAATAGGACAGTTTTTTTTTAAAGGGTTGGTAGGACAAACAAGGGAAGGGAACCATTGGGAAATGGGGTCGAAGGCTAAACTTAAAAATATTGAGTCAATAGTTGGTGGTGTACTCTCAGAAAGTAAAGGAAAAGTAAGTATTCTTCTTCAACAAATGATCAATATTTGGATGGAAAACGAAAAGAGGAAAGGACAACCCATTACACTAAGAGCATCTAGCAAAGGGTGAGTTTTTATTGTAACTTTAGAAGAAAAACAGAAAGGATACAGATCACCATGGAAAAAACACTGAATATAAATGAATTCTGAACATGAAATCCTTAACATTTGAACAAGTATTTACTGTATGAATGGAGCATCAAATGTAGATGAATTCCAAACATTTACTCTCAGCTAAATACTAGAAAGAACAAACAATAACGAAGATAAGAATTAAAAGGAAAAACACACTGAGAACAACACCGTGATGAATCTTTGCCTCCAAAATCACAATACTTCATTATTGATTCATAAGGATGTTCTAAGAAATTGATACACAGTCCAATAGCCTCCTTGGCTGAAAGTCCAACCCCCTTTACATACAAAATGATAGTTTAAATAATAAAAACAATTATGCAATTGTTCCTATTTTGTTGGAAATAAAATCAAGTAAAAATAAACTAAAAATAAATTTGGTTGCAGTGGATCTCGAATGTTGAAGACTGTTGGAAGTTGTGGAATCCAATTTGGAACTAGTTCCTTGAAATTTGGAGTTTTACTGCCACATATGTTCGTATTCCTTTAATTGCTGATATACTCCTGAAAATACTCAACTAAGATTCAAAATGACAAGAATTAATTTGAATAAAATTGATCTCTTGTTTGGATAAGCTCTTCAATCCATTGTCATTTAACATCCTTCAAATCTTCCTGAAAATTTCATTTGCTCCTGAATTGTTTCCTTTAAATCTAGGAATCGTTGATTTTTTTCCTGAAATAAATCATTGACTACCACATGCTCTTTGAAATGTCACTTGTACTCTTCCAAATCCGATTTTATTTATCCATATCTACCTGATAAATATCATTTTTCAAATATTTGGGAATAAAATATTTTGACAAAAATATATCCCAAATATGTCTTTAACCTGTAACATTCCATTTCCACATTCCTATTAAAGCTCGTGGTTTTGAAAAACCATGCCTTGGTTACCATCTCCTGTAAAACTTCTCCATTATTTTTCAAATTGATTTTATTAATTTCATAAATGAAATTCAAAACCCTTTTTTCAAAACCATCCATTGTTTCTAAAAACCATGTCTTGTCTTTCCCAATAAATATTTACCATTTTACTGTCAAAACTATTTACTGGTTTGATTCTCGTGGTTTTGAAAACCATGTCTTGGAAACCATATTTGGTAAACTATGAAAATATCCCTTGATCTTCCCCTTTTACTTCTGTAAAAACTTTGGATAAGCAATTATCCAAATCTTCTGTTGTACATTTCCCCATCCAAAAAACATTTATTTCTCTATAAAACATTTATTTGGACCTCTGTAAAATTCTTCCACCGGGAGGAAAAATTTATCATAAAAACTTCATAGTTCAGATTTAGGGCACACAGATTCATGAAATCATCTTATTTTATTGTGGGGAACATGATGTAACATTCTTCTTTTGCACACAATTGATTGGACTTATTCTTTGAGGACACTTGTGTGCAAGTGATCCAGTTCCTTATATGATTGATTGTTTCGCTTATGGATTATGATGATGTTGTGAATATGATGATATGTTATTTGATTATATTTTTATCGACATGTGATATTGAATGGTTTCTCCCAAGTGTGTAGGAATCTGGACTAATTGAGGATGTCGATGGCATCGATGGACCTCCTTGGACTCCAGATCGAGTCAGGGAGTGAATTGTTTATGGTTTGAGTGTTTTTGTTATTACATATGTGACATATGACTGGTAAATTATGATGTTGATTTTGGATCGCTGACACGTTTCGTTGATGGATGCAGGCTACCGATAGCTTGCTAATCAAACTCACATTTGGAGTAAAGGGGTCATGCATGATAACCAAATATATTGAGGGAGAGGTGTGGCAGCATCCCTGCCACATCCTACTAGCACTCTTGTCGTGGCTCTAAATGTAGGTTAACAATTACCTAGTTCGAGAGATCCATGATGTCGTGAGGGCAGACTGAGACAGTCTCTCACGGAGATTGTAAGGGGCATGCAATAAGGCAGGGTCCTTATTCATTAGATGCCCTTAATCTCCCACAAGGTCACATAACGGAGTATTGACTCCAAGGAATTGACATCTATCAAAATCAGTCAAAAGGCGAGTAGCACCCTTGCAACACATAGTGTGTCTTGAAGGGCACGTTACATAAATGAAACTGGAATGAAGGCAAGTGGCACCCTTGGAGCATGTAGTGCATCTTGAAGGGAACGTTGCGATTTTTAAACACAGGTGAGTCAATGAACCTAAGTACCTAGAAAACAATATCTTACCTTGACATGGTCAATCTTAAAATAATTATGCATCAATAAAGTATATGTAATATGTAGTTACTACATATTACAAGTAATATGTGTTATACTATAACACATATATTATATGTGTTATAATATAATATATGTGTTATAGTATAACACATATAATATATATGTTATAGTATACCACATATATTATGTGTTATAGTATACCACATATAATATAGTATAACACATATATTATATGTGTTATACTATAACATATATTATATGTGTTATAGTATAACACATATAATATATGTGTTATAATATTACATATAATGCAATATGTTATATAACATATTACATTGTAATATGTTATAATATGTAATATATAACACATTGCATTGTATATAACATATTATAATATGGTCCTTTTGCAGATCGAGTTCTCGCTCGATAGCCATCATCACATATTCAATTTTAGTTTTGATCTTTTAATATCTATAAATTATAATAAGTTGTTATCTAAAAAAAATCTAAAAAAAAATCTATTATATTAAAAAAATTATCTTAATAATTAATATATATTATATATGAGAAATTAAACCTATAAACAAAACAACGAGTCAACAATTTCTTTAACAATTTCTTTAATTATTTAGCCTCTTATTAAAGAGTTATTCCTTTTCTCTAGTTTTCATTAGAAGTTTGACAATTCATGAAATCAAATTTCCCTTTCGTTCTCAATCTTGAATAATAACAACGACAAGTGTTACTTCAAAAATGTGTATGAATTATACGCATTGTATTATGATATTGTAATAGTTATTTCTTGTCACTTTTTTTGGACTTTTAAAAGTGTTATTAGATTTTATATGTACAAATCTTATTAGCGGGTACAATCTTTTGTCGTTGGTTTACAAGTTTAACATTTTTTATTCGTTAATTATATATTCTATAGTATGGGAAGATTATGTAAGAAATTGATATACATCATAGATAAGTTGTTTATTAGGAGGCACCACCCAATGCCTAGTTTTCTTCTATATGATTATCACAAAAATAACTCTACTAAATCCAATTCCCACTCCCAACATCAATACAATTAACAAGACTTGTTCATCCACTTGATGCAACCAATCCGATCTTATTGTAACCCATATAATGCCTATTACTGGTGTCACTTACTTTTCCCACAAACACTTATTGTTTTCATATACAATGACATCCAATATCTCAACAAATTGAGTTCCTATTAAAATTGACTCGCATAGATTATTGGCTGAAAAGTTGAAAGATTCCAACATGAATAATTTAAATAACTCTTGAAAATTCGTTCCACTCAAGTTATTTACATACAAAAATCTGATATTTAAATAAACTAAATCTCTATATAAAAAATATTAATATAGATTATAATATATATAATTATTAACAAAAATTTAATATATTAATATTTGAGAAAATCATATATAATATATATCTTATTAAAAACAATTGATATATAAACAAAACAGCCATTTCTTTAATCCATTTAACTTCTTACTAAAGAGTTATTCCCTATTCTACTTTTAGGGAAGTCTAACATTCATGAAATGAATTTCCTTTAACGTGAAATGAATTTCCTTCGTTCTCGAATAATAACAAGGAGTCTTACTTAAAAAAAAAAATGCGTGTGAAGTAAGCATCGGAGATATAAAAGAATAACGTGGACCATTTATATACACAAATCATATTAACATTTTTTTAATATCCACATCCATTATGAGCCTTCTAAATTTTCGCTCATCCACATCCATATCCACTACAACGATACAATAAAGCTAAATTTTTGTTTTCTTTTTTAACACTATCAAACATACATTCCTTAGCAAGCTGAATAAGAGTCACATTAAACAATGTTTTACAACTACTATTACATTTTTTATTTATCAATTATATATTCTACATCTTTGAAGATTATGTAGGGAATCTATATACTCCATAGAAGGGTCTCTTATTAGGGGGCATCATCCAATACTTAGCTTTCTCCCATGTAGTCATCACAAAAACAACTCCACCAAATCCAATTCTCACTCCCAAACCTAATACAAATAGTGAGACTCACTCATCTAGTTGATATAGCCAATTTGATCCCATTGTAACCTTTGTAGTGTCACTTACTTTTCCTTGCATAGTAGTAAAGGAATGTCACACAAACACTTATTATTTTCATATACAGTGACATCCCACATGTTAACAAATTGAGTTCCTCTTAGGATTGGCTCACATAGGTTATTAGATTAAAAGTTGAAAGATCCCAACATGGATAATTTAGATAGCTCTTGAGGAATTATCCCAATCAAGTTATTTACAGACAAGTCCAACTCCTCCAAAGTAGATATCTGACCAAGAGATCCAGGGATTTTCCCTTCCAATTGGTTGTGTGATAAATTCAACAATCGCAAGATATGCAAATGTCCCATGTTTGCAGGTATTCCCCCCACAAAATTATTGCTAGACAGGTCAATCGTTGTATTTTTAAGCAATACATAGCTTAATGTATATTGATATCCTTTCATATCAAATTCCACCTCTTCATATAATTTGGTTGAATTTGGTTGTGAAGATCCATTAATTTGAAATCCTTGTAATGTGACAAGACTGGATGGTATTCTTCCACTAAATTTATTGTTGGATAATTCCAACACTTGCAAGTTGGTGAGATTCGTGATCCATTGAGGCAGAACACCTTGGATATTATTATAACCGATACTTAAAACTTGTAAGTTGGGAAGAAAAACCAAGTGCTAAGGGAGTGTACTTGTGAATCCATTTCTTCTTAAATCCAATAGTTGAAGTTGGGTACAGTTGAATAAATATTGTGGAAGATCCCCAGAAAAATTATTTGAATATGCAGAGAAAATTTGCATAGAAAGTGGAAATGGTATCTCCAAATTTCCATGAAACAAATTGTTGGACACCTTCAACCTCCATAAGTTAGTGAGATTATTTAAAGTTCGTGGTATCATACCCAAAAACAAATTGTTGCTCAATACCAAGTTAGACATATATTGAAGATTGCCAATACACTTAGGAATGGATCCCTGTAAAGTGTTTTCTGAAAAATCTAATAGTACAAGCCAAACTAACTCACAAAAACTTTTAGGAATACTGCCAGAAATATTGTTGCTTGCTATTGAAAGTGACATGAGATATTTTAGCTTTCCTATTCTTTTCAGAATTGTTCCTGTGAAATTGTTATTATCGACTAAAACATCTTCTAGGTTGGCCAAATTGCAAATTGCTTCAATTGTATCTGTGAAATTATTGTTAAAGAGATCAAGCCATACGAGGTTGGTCAAATTGCAAATTGCTTGAATTGTACCTATGAAATTGTTGTGATTAAGGGAAAGCTCAAAAAGGTTGGTCAATTTTTCAATTTCTTGAATTGTACCTGTGAAATTGTTGTCAGAGAGTAAAATCCAGTTGAGGTTGGTCAAACGGCCAATGGCTTCCAATAAGCTCTCGATGAAGCCATTGTAACCCAGATATAAGTCGGTCAAGTAACTCAAGTTGTCAATGGAATTAGGTATGCTCCTAGTGAGGTCATTGTAACCCATATTTAAGTATGTCAAGTAAGTCAAGTTGCTAATGAAATCAGGTATGCTCCCACTGAGGTTATTTAAAGAAAGGTCTAGGCCGGTCAATTTACTCAAATTGGTAATGGATTAGGTATGATCCCAGTGAGATTATTTAGATGATTACCATGGTGCCACTCAGATGATTCCCTTTGAGGTGGTCTATGGTCAAAATCCCTCCTCCATATTATCTTACCTGTGTAGTGTCTCGAAGGTCCAGGAGGTGGAAAAAATCATTATAGTTCGAGCTGACATTATTCACACTCTCAAAGAAAATTTGGTTGTGTCCATAATCGAATGAAGCAACAAATTGATTAGTGTTGTTCCAAATGCCATTTTTCTGAAGGGGATTAGGTGTTTCTTCGTCTACAACCATATAAACAAACTTCCCTTAAATAATACCACTACCAGAAACTTTCTCCAAAGTTTTATGGCCCCTATACAATCATTAAGTGCATGGGGCTCGTGGCTTACAAATTATCCCTTCACAGTCACTCTAAGCTCCATTTAATTTTTCATGTCTCTTGTTTAAATAAATTGATTGGATCCAAGTGCTAGATCCAAACTGGTTTCCCTGAATTGGATGAAGACGGTTCCATTTTGTTCCAACCACAAGTCATCCATTCCCAATTTGAGTGTCATCTCTATCACCGCACAATTCAAGAATTTTTAATACAGTGGAAGGATACACATCCCGAGGATGCCACAAGGGAGCCAACCACCATTCTGCAACAATTCCCACATATTAATCCTTGAGGACAAGGTTGTTATTTAAGGGGGAGGTCATGTTAGGGTCCTAACCTCCTTAACCCCTCAAGTAGATAGAATAATATGTATTTCTATGTAATAAATTCCATCATTAGTAAATAATTCCTACGTAATAATGTCAACACAACTATTGTAGGAAGACTTACTAGAAGGTTCTGCCTCTAGAAAGTTCCTCCTCTAGAATGTTCTTAAGAAGACGTAAGTAGTATACATAGAAGTAGAAGTCATTGGAAAGGTTGTCATGTGAAATCAATTTGTACTTGATATTTTCTCTATCTGTAACATCCCGCTCTGGCACACTAATCGAACTTATTCTTTGAGGACACTTTCTCACAAGTGATCCGGATTATTATGCTATTAAAACTTTTGATTTTGATTATGAGGCATTACGGGATGATGACATGTTGTTTTACCGCTTTGACATAGACAGGTTCTATTGACTCGGTTTTACTAAGTGTGCGGGATCATGGATCTAAGGATGTCGAGGCATCGATGGAACCCCTTGGACTCTCGATCGAGTCGGGGATTTATACCATTGGGGTTTGAATTTTTTACTGTGATATTAGTGCATCTAATTAGATGATATGATATGGATATGTTCTGATATGATTTATTGATGTTGCAAGCTGACGATAGCTTGCTGACCAGACTCACATATGGAGTAAAGGGGTCACGCACGACTACCATAGATGTTGAGGGAGAGGTGTGGACAACAGCCCTGCCACATCCTACTAGCACTCCCGCCGTGGCTCGAACTGTAGGTTAACGATTACCTAGTTCGAGAGGACCCCGATGCCGTGAGGGCAGACTGCGACAGTCGCTCACAATGATTCTAAGGGGCACGCAATAAGGCAAGGGCCTTATTCCTTAGAGGTCCTTAGTCTCCCACAAGGTCACCTGGCGGAGTATTGACTCCAGGGATTATTGATGTCTACCAAGTCAGTCAAGAGGCGAGTGGCACCCTTGGAGCACGTGGTGCATCCTGAAGGGCACGTTGTGCAAGAAAAATGGAGAGTGGCGAGTGGCACCCTTGGAGCACGTAGTGCGTCCTGAAGGGCACATCGCAGAAGGGAACAGATGAGGTGAGTGACACCCTTGGAGCACCTAGTGCATCCTGAAGGGCACATCGCGTTGTTGATGATAGAAGAATGAACCTAGATGGCCTTAGGACGAATAATATGTTAAGTAATTTTTAAAACAATTTCCCTAATTAAATGTCGCCCAATACAAAATCTAAGCTCTAAGTCTAAAATTTGGCTAGGGGTAAAATTTTGTCTACCTTTAAATAAATAAATAGATAAAATAAAATAAAATAATAATAATTAAAATAAAAACCACTTAAATAATAATTATGATCTTCATAAAATTTTGTAACATGAAGGGAGTAAGAAATTAATTTATTCATAAGAAATAAAATCTGTGGTTATAAAATGTAAAGAGGGAATTAATTATTTTATCTTTTGATAATTTAAAATATACTAAATTAATGATAAAAGGGAAAAGGGGTTAAAATCCACACCTGCCTTTTGAGTTCTAAGTAAAAGGGGAAAGAGGAAAAATAAAAAAAATAGGAAACTAGGGAAAAGAGGTGACATAAAAAGGGGGAAAAGGGGAACTTAAGGGAAAAAGCGAGAAGTCAACTTAGTAAAGAATCTACATTTAAGAGCTTTCTAATTTTTAACTGAATTAGCAATTTCATAATAGGGAAAGCCTTTAAAACCTGTAAGGGAATTTAGGGACACCTAGGAGTGATTCTAGGAGTAATTCTAGGTGGGTGAGAGAAATAAGATAGTTAATTAATTAAAGAAATTAAATAATGGAGGAATGAAGGGGATGGGGGACACTTGTACGGAGAGGAATTTTTAGGAATTTGTTTTTAAAAACTTTAATTAAATGAGATTTTAGGAAAGAAAGGAAGATCGAAACTCTATATGATGAAGGAGGAAGAAGGATGAGGGGGATCTTCTATTTGCGTAATGTTACGCTACAGAAATATCTACTTGACTGACTTACTTGTGGGAGTTAGGATACCCAGCTCGGAGAGGAGTGGTAGCTCAGCCTTGCGAGGCGAGCTAGGAGATAAATGAGATCTCTGGATAGTGTGCGCGGCCCCTTTGCAGCTCGGGGGGCTAAGGGGGAAGAAGAGTACCCCTAGTATTGGCTGGGAGGTACCGGTGAAGTCTCAATGGTCGGCGAGCAAGAGTTGCACGGAGCATGCGGACGACACTCAGAGCAGGCAAACAGGAAATGGTATGCTTCTTCGTTTGAATGGTAGATTGTTGTATGATTTATGATTTGGATCTGCTTGTTTATTGGGTAGGTAAACTGGTTGTCTAGTTTCATGACTGAAATTTTTATATCCTAGCTGATTGTTTGGTTGATTGATTTCCCATGACCTTCGTTTCCCGCATGTCATGACCGCCCTGCGGTGTTGATTGTAACGTTGAGGTTGTTTAGCTTTCGTCCTTAGCTCGTCACCTAAGCAGTTGGCCAGGAGCCTGATCTACGATCGTCGCCTTAGCGTTAAAATACCTATGGATCTCAACGCCCTACTTTTCTGTGCGAGGATGATGAAGTGATGGACAAACCTATCAATCATCTACCTCTGTTGTTGTCCTTTCCTGATTGTTGACTTGCGCCTTCTAGTACAACCTTTGCGTATGGATTATCTTGCTGCCTTGTTGTTTAGTTTTTCGCCTTGACTGATAGAATCCCTATGATTCCTTTCGATGAGTTATCCTTATGGCCCCCAACGTACTCTTACTGTGGTCAACATTTTATATTGGTATCCTGAGAAGTAAAAGTATTTGACTTCCATATGCGTGTTGTTTCTGGTTGGGTTACTTGTTGTTATTACTTCTGCGATTGTCATTATGTAAAGGATGTAGAAATCTTACCTCTGCAATTGTAAATATGTAACAGTTGTATAAATATTACCTCTGCTATGGTAATTATGTAAAAAATGTAAGAATGTTACCCTGCGAAGTTACCCTTGTATTTGACTGCCATTAGTTTTGACTGTGTTTTATTATTGACTACATTTTTGGGTAGAGACTGCTATTTTATTACATAGTGAATACGGCTGATACTGTGACAGTGTTGAATTTATTGATTTACCCTGAAATTTTACCATGGAAACCCTACCTGCGACCTCCGCATGATGTCTTTGCCACTTGAATATTCGCCCTGCGCACCAGTGCTAGAATCCATCCTTTATGAACAATTTTAGCATCCTATGACAACGATTTCTCATCAATATCGACTGTGAGTTTAACTGTTTGACAACAAATTTCAGTATCGCGTTGATGCCTTATGAGTTTTACCATGTGCGTTTTATTACTATTGTGTCTAAACTACCTTGGACGTTTAACTAATAGGTGTTTTTCCGAGTGGAGAGTTTACTGCCCTTCCGACTAGGAATTAACTAGCAATATTTGTTAGCATTCTACACCTGCATGTCCAAAGGTTGTCAGCAACAGACGGCCATGCACGGTGTTTTTGTTGTTGTACAGAAGAATCTTATTAACCATGGTTATTAATGGACAGAGGTATTGATCTTATAGTAGCGAATTAATGAGACAGATTCTTATTGGGTTATTGCATTTATTTAGACCGAGAGCAGTATCACTAATTCCAGATAAACTCTTATATCGTATTTACTCGATGCAAGACAACAATTTTACAGGTAGCATGATTGTTTATTCTGTTGAACCGAGCGTATCCTTATCCTCCTTAAGAAGCGACTCCTCCTTACTTTAAGGGAGAGCGAGATTTAAGAGACAAAGAACTAAGGCAGCAATTGATTGGTGGTCTGCGTTTTTTGGGGCGAAATTAAGTGACCTTGAATTACTCTGTGTTTTCCTATTGACAACGATTTACCCAGATACTCTTAGCGCTTCCCATAGTGACCCTTGCTATACATACTCCTGTGTTAGGCCACGTGTTATAGCTTCATCAATTGATTCATGTTCAACATTGTACAGTGAATTTATCTAGAGGGATGTCAGCGAATTAATTGTGTCGGTTGATTGTGCAACAACTGCACCTTGATGGTGGTGTTTGCAATTTTAGAAAGCCCCTTTTTATAATGATTTACTGTGGGGTGATTGGTTCTAATTGCGCTCCATTCAATAACCGCAATGCCATTCCTATCTGGCATGTCTGTGCATCTACGTTCATATTTTTTTTTATCAGTCACAAATAACAATATTAATTTATGGTGGATTTAATAATAATGTGCATTTCCATATTTTCATTACCTATCTAGTTGGACACGTATATTAGCCTCCATATCCTCAATTCCTATGCACTCACTACCTTTTCATTTTAGTACTTGTCACGAGTTCAATTAAGTGAATCCAAGGCTCTATCCACCTCTTCCAACTTTAATAAAATCATTAAAATTTATTTTCTGAATAGGTTCTTTAACCCAAGCAACCATGGTACTCTGGTGATGTCAAATAATGAGAAACCCGCCATGTAGTAACATGACCATGTCTATTATTTTATAGGGTGAAGGTTGTGGGAAAATGCCTCACTAATTCAAAGGAATATGATTGTGAACATGGGAAAGGTGGTATTCGATATTCATACATGGAGATGGAGAGAGGATATGACTAGGTTATACCATATGACACAATCAATGGTGGTAACTTTGAATGAGTTATTTATTTTAATTTTTGAGAGTTAATTTATTCATCAATCGAGATTTAATTACATTTCACACAAATCATCGATTAAAGAATTTGTCTATCTCTTAATTGAGAGCTAAAAAGACCTCAAATGAGTGTCTCCACGCACTAGTTTTCCCTCCCAGCTTACCGAAAAGTGTGACACCTTCATAGATTCACCCTTATAGTTATTCAAATCATAAGTTGCATATACAACTTGGTAATAATGAAATGTTTTGTATAGTTTTATATGAGGATGTTGTGTTATGACTATAACTCTATAAAATAGAGTTATAGAGGGAAGCATACACTTGCCAACAAGTTTTGAGATTGTGGACTTAGGTAAGTTACTTTTTGAAATTCAAGTTTGGCAATAAGAAAATGGCATATGAGGTTATCTCAATCTAATTATGAGGTTGACCTTATTTGCAGGATTCATATAGAACACTATAACCCTGCCCCAACCCCATTTGTATCAAGCACAAGTTAACTAAAAAGTGTGATAAGAATTAAAAAAAAAAAAAAAATTATGGGTTCTTTTACCGGTTGTACATCATTGGAGTCGTACCAGATGGGGATGTTACATATGGTATCAAAGCGGGTTCAACCCTGCGACTGTGGATCGCCATGGTTCCACTGCAGTAAACCTTTGAGTTGACTTAGTGCTACTAAAAACTTTAACGTGTTCTTGTGGTGATGTCTATTAGAGTACGTCACAAGGGTTTGCAGTGGGTGTCGTGGATGGAGGTGCGATGCCTCCAGAAGTGTCACGCCCTTGGAGTCTAACCCCAAGGGGAGGAACAAGTCCTTGGGTTGGATCCGATTTTAGAATGGATGATGATGGTTGACAAGGTGCTTTAGGGGAATGTTAGAGGCCTTGATTCACCATCTGTACTAAGATAAGGCCAGGGAGCCTATACCCCGGAGGGTTCGCAGTGCGCCCAGCCAATACCGTTATTTTTCGCTTCAAACTCGAGATGGTCAATTTCTGAGTTCTTTGGTGCCCCAGACAACACACCCGCCAAGGCATGGTGGGAGAGTATGGCAATGTGCTTGTGCTTTGAAATTATCTTCCAACACGAAGGTCCGCTTGGTGGTCCTCCGCTGAAGGGGAGCGCCCTTCCATGGCAGAAGACGCTCCTATCATTTTTATTATGGTCGTTGAAGATGTGTCATGGGAACTGTTCAAGGAACGGTTCTGAGAGAGGTAACTTTCAAAGGATTTCATTGAGCATCAGCTCAATGAGTTCGATGCCTTGCGATGAGGTAGCCACACGGTGCCCGAGTACGAGGCCCGTTTTGGAGCTGCTTTGATATGCTTTGCACCAAGTTACCCATAAACTTAAAGTCAAGAAATTCAAGTTGGGTCTTATTGTTAGGATTTCGCTTCTACTTTGGGTACCAGGATTACTGGACCGAAGAAAGTGTGTTGGACTATGGGGAGACACTGTACCAGCACGACTGCCCAAAGGAAGGGGCCAGATCATCTGGATTAGTCGAACCCACTACCATGGGAGTTTTGGGCAAGGCCCATCGGATTCATGCAGCGGTGAATAACTGTCAGGCAGAGCACCAGTCGACTATGCTTGAGACGACGGGTACCGTCGTTGACCAGACCCTTAGTATTTTGATAGATCCCAGTGCTACCGAGAGTTTCATTTCTGGTGTAGCGCTAAAAAGGATTAAGGTAAAGGCAGTCGAACAGGACGAGTTTAGCTTCATAGAGATGGCCTCAGGAGCCAAACAAAAGGTTGGAGGAAAGGTTACAAGCTATGTCCTTAACCTGGGAGAGTTTGTCACAAGGGACAACCTGTACGTCACGATCTTAGGATCTTATGACATCGTGATTGGTATGGACTGGTTGGAATCGTATGAGGTGATACTCAACTGTAAGACGAAACGGTTGAGCTTGGTCGATGACGAGGGGAAGAGACGTGTGATTGTAGGACGGAACCAGGGAGTTTCCCTGAGGTTCATCTCTTCCTTGAAACTTCGGAAGAGCATGCGCAAGGGGTGCATTCTTTATGCAATCCTTGCGTTAAACGAGAAGGGAGTAGCGGAAGGTCTAGAACACCTTCCGATGGTGAAAGAGTTTGCGGACGTGTTTCCGAAGGAATTACTTGGGATGCCGTCGGAGAGGGAATTGGAGTTTACCATAGACCTAAAACCAGGGACTGAACCGATAGCAAGAACACCTTATCGGATGTCGACTCCAGAGTTACAAGAATTGAAAATGCAACTAAAGGAGTTGTTGGACCTGGGACTGATACGTCCTAGTGTGTCACCGTGGGGTGCACCTATTATTTTCATACGAAAGAAGGATGGGTCATGGAGGCTCTGCATTGACTACCATCAACTGAACAAGGCCACGATCAAGAATCAGTATCCATTGCCGAGAATTGATGATCAATTTGATCAAATGAAGGGTGCGACAGTGTTCTCCAAGATCGATTTGTGATCAGGGTATCACCAGTTATGGATCAAGGAGGATGATGTCCCTAAGACCACCTTTAAGATGAGGTTTGGGCATTATGAGTTTACTGTGTTAACGTTTGGACTGACAAATGCCCCAGGGGTATTTATGAGTTTGATGAACGGGGTGTTCCGCGAGTACTTGGACAAGTTCGTCCAAGTATTCATTGATGATATTTTGATCTACTCTCGGAAGACGAAGGAGCATGACAAGCACTTGCGCTTGGTACTACAGTGTCTGCGAGAGCACAAATTGTATGGGAAGTTGTCCAAATGCTCATTTTATCAATCGAAGATTCACTACTTAGGGCATGTCATATCCGGTGAAGGCATCATCGTGGATCCAGCCAAGGTCGAGGCTATTATGGAATGGCATACACCGACGAATGTCCCGGAAGTGCATAGCTTCATGGGTTTAGCAGGATACTATCGACGGTTCGTCAAGGGGTTTTCAAAGATAGAAAATCCGATCACAGAATTGCAGAAGAAAAACAAGAAGTTTGTTTGGACCGAGAAATGCACGGAAGAATTTCAGAGGCTCAAGGAGTTGTTGACAACAAAACCGATACTAAAGGTCCCAAACATGGATGCAGACTTCTTGGTATGCACTGATGCATCCAAGGAAGGCTTAGGCAGAGTCTTGATGCAAGACGGATGAGTGATTGCTTACATTTCGAGGAAACTAAGAAGGCATGAGGAGAACTAGGAAACACACGACTTGGAGTTGTTATCCATCGTATATGCCTTGAAGGTTTGGAGACACTACCTTGTTGGACGAAAATTTGAACTAAGGATTGACCATTGTGGACTACAACACATATTTACGCAAAGTGACCTGAATGCGTGACAACGGCGTTGGTCGGAATTGCTTAGAGAGTACGACTTCGAGATTACTTATATAAAAGGAACAGTGAACCAAGTGGCAGATGCATTGAGTCAGAGACCACGCATCTTTTCACTCTTGCCTCTTCAGACAAATCTATGTGAAAATATTCTCACTTTACAGCGTGACGATGACTGGTACAAAGAGGTTGAGGGTTTTATCGGACAAAACACAATGATGGTACCACGATTTGAAGGATTTTCATTTGATAGCGATGGTTTATTGAGGTTTAAAAGTTGGATCTACGTACTACGAAACGACGAGTTGAGGGTGTTGATCCTAAGAGAGGCTCATAGAGAAGTATACATGGCTCACCTGGGAGTCACGAAGATGAGGGCAGACCTTAAACCCTTATTCTTCTGGAAGGGAATGAAGGCAGACATAGTCAACTATGTGGCCAAATGTCTAGAATGTCAGCAGGTAAAGGCTGAACGTAGACACCCAGCAGGATTACTACAACCACATGTTATTCCGGAATCGAAATGTACGATTTATGATTTGGATCTGCTTGTTTATTGGGTAGGTAAACTGGTTTTCAAGTTTCATGACTGAAATTTTTATAGCCTAGCTGATTGTTTGGTTGATTGATTTCCCATGACCTTCGTTTCCTACATGTCATGACTACCCTGTGGTGTTGATTGTGACGTTGAGGTTGTTTAGCTTTCTTCCTTAGCTCGTCAGTCCTCGCCTAAGCAGTTGGCCAGGAGCCTGATCTATGGTTGTCGCCTTAGCGTTAAAATACCTATGGATCTCAATGCCCTGCTTTTCTGTGCGAGGATGATGAAGATATGGATGAACCTATTAGCCGTCTACCTCTATTGTTGTCCTTGCCTGATTGTTGACTTGCACCTTCCAGTACAACCTCTGCGTATGGATTATCTTGCTGCCTTGTTGTTTAGTTTTGCACCTTGACTGATAGAATCCCTGCGATTCCTTTCGATGAGTTATCCTTATGTCCCCCGGCGTACTCTTACCGTGGTCATCATTTTATATTGGTATCCCGAGAAGTAAAAGTATTTGACTTCCATATGCGTGTTGTTTCTGGTTGGGTTACTTGTTGTTATTACTTCTGCGATTGTCATTATGTAAAGGATGTAGAAATCTTACCTCTACAATTGTAAATATGTAATAGTTGTATAAATATTACCTCTGCTATGGTAATTATGTAACAAATGTAAGAATGTTACCCTGTGAAGTTACCCTTGTATTTGACTGCCATTAGTTTTGACTGTGTTTTATTATTGACTACATTTTTGGGTAGAGACTATTATTTTATTACATAGTGAATACGGCTGATACTGTGACAGTGTTGAATTTATTGATTTACCCTGAAATTTTACCATGGCGACCCTACCTGCGACCTCCGCACGATGTATTTGCCACTTGAATATTCTCCATGCGCACCAGTGCTAGAATCCATCCTTTATGAACAATTTTAGCATCATATGACAACGATTTATCATCGATATTGACTGTGAGTTTAACCGTTTGACAACAAATTTCAGTATCGCGTTGATGCCTTATGAGTTTTACCATGCGTGTTTTATTACTATTGTGTCTAAACTACCTTGGGCATTTAACTAATAGGTGCTTTTCCGAGTGGAGAGTTTACTGCCCTTCCCACTAGGAATTAACTAGCAATATTTGTTAGCATTTTACACCTGCATGGCCAAAGGTTGTCGGCAACGGACGGCCAAGCATGGCGTTGTTGTTGTTGTACAAAAGAATCTTATTAACCTTGGTTATTAACGGACAGAGGTACTGGTCTTATAGTAGAGAATTAATGAGACAGATTCTTATTGGGTTATTGCATTTATTTAGACCAAGAGCGGTATCACTAATTCTGGATAAACTCTTATATCATATTTACTCGATGCAAGACAACGATTTTATAGGTAGCATGATTTTTTATTCTATTGAACCAATCATATCCTTATCCTCCTTAGGCAGTGACTCCTCCTTACTTTAAGGGAGAGAGAGATTTAAGAGACAGAGAGCTAAGGCAGCGATTGATTGGTGGTTTGTGTTTTTTTGGGCGAAATTAAGCAACCTCGAATTACTCTGTGTTTTCCTGTTGACAGCGATTTACCCAGATACTCTTAGTGCTTCCCATAGTGACCCTTGCTGGACATACTTCTGTGTTAGGCCATGTGTTATAGCTCCATCAATTGATTTATGTTCAGCATTGTACAATGAATTTATTCAGAGGGTTGTCAACGAATTAATTGTGCCAGTTGATTGTGGAACAACTGCGCCTTGATGGTGGTGTTTTCAATTTTAGAAAGCCCTTTTTTATAATGATTTACTGTGGGGTGCTTGGTTCTGACTATGCTCCATTCAATAACCGCAATGCCATTCCTATATGGCATGTCTGTGCATCTACGTTCAGATTTTTTTTTATCAGTCGCAAATAACAATATTAATTTATGGTGGATTTAATAATAATATGCATTTCCATATTTTCATTACCTATCCAGTTGGACACGTATATTAGCCTCCATATCCTCAATTCCTATGCACTCACTACCTTTTCATTTTAGTACTTTTCATGAGTTCAATTAAGTGAATCCAAGGCTCTATCCACCTCTTCCAACTTTAATAAAATCATTAAAATTTATTTTCTAAATAGGTTCTTTAACCCAAGCAACCATGGTACTCTGGTGATGTCAAATAATGAGAAACCCACCATGTAGTAACATGACCATGTCTATTATTTTATAGGGTGAAGGTTGTGGGCAAATGCCTCACTAATTCAAAGGAATATGATTGTGAACATGGGAAAGGTGGTATTCGATATTCATACGTGGAGATGGAGAGAGGATATGACTAGGTTATACCATATGGCACAATCAATGGTGGTAACTTTGAATGAGTTATTTATTTTAATMTTTGAGRGTTAATTTATTCATCAATMGAGATTTAATTACATTTCACACAAATCATYGATTAARGAATTTKTCTATCTCTTAATCGAKAGMTAAAAAGACCTCAAATGAGTGTCTCCACGCACTAGTTTTTCCCTCCCAGCTTACCGAAAAGTGTGACACCTTCATAGATTCACCCTTATAGTTATTCAAATCATAAGTTGCATATACAACTTGGTAATAATGAAATTGTTTGTATAATTTTATATGAGGATGTTGTGTTATGACTATAACTCTATAAAATAGAGTTATAGAGTGAAGCATACACTCGCCAACAAGTTTTGAGATTGTGGACTTAGGTGAGTTACTTTTTGAAATTCAAGTTTGGAAATAAGAAAATGGCATATGAGGTTATCTCAATCTAATTATGAGGTTGACCTTATTTGCAGGATTCATATAGAACACTATAACCCTGCGCCAACCCCATTTGTATCAAGCGCAAGTTAACTAAAAAGTGTGATAAGAATTTAAAAACAAAAAAAAGAAAAAAAATTATGGGTGCTTTTACCGGTTGTACATCGTTGGAGTCGTACCAGATGGGGATGTTACACTATCGGAGGTTTCCCATCTAAGAGGCAAGTGAACATTGATTTCTATAATTAATAAAGGTATCACATTTTGGTCCCTATTGGTATTGTCCTCATTATTTAGTTTCCTTCTAGTAAAAAAATTGATAATATTTGTGCTATGGATATGCATATTACTATTTGGTACCTTACATGGGAATAATATCTTCATTTAGTGGAATTTTATTACAATAATGGGTACCAAGCATCATTGAAGATGATCCCATTTAAAGCCTTGTATGGCAAGAAATGCAACATGCCAATGAGTTGGGATAACCTAATACAAAGAGCAGTTATTGGGCCATAATTGCGAAGGGAAATGGAAGAGAAGATGGTAAAGGTTGGATATAATTTAAAGGTTGTACAAGACAGGAAATACATTTATGCAAATAAAAGCATGACATACAAAAAATTCAAAGTCGACGAGCATATGTTTTTAAAAGCAAAGGCTAAAAGGAGCTTGCTAAGATTAGGAAGTTGTTGAAAATTGGCAGCGAGATATTGTGGGACATTTGAATTTCTAGAGAGGATAGGCCTAGTTGCATACATGCTTTTATTTCTTACATCCATGAGAATTCATAATGTGTTTTATGTATTTTTATTGAAGAAATATGTGCCTGATCCTAACCATGTAATTGATTGGAGTGTGATCCATGTGGAGCAAGACAGGGCCTTTTGGGTGGAACTAGTGTGCATCCTAGACTGGAAAGTAAAAGTTCTTAGGAACAAACCCATCATCCTATTAAAGGTTCAATGGACTTGTTACAGTCCCGAAGATTCCATGTGGGAGAACGAGGAGACCATGTGGGAGGAGTACCCATAAATTTTTTCAAAATTTGAAGAAAAATGAATGTACATTGTTGTGTATAAGTGTGCAAGGTTCTATTTTGGAAGTTAGAGTTCCTAGAGCCACATATCGGAATTTCATGTATGATTTTGGTGGAGCCTTGGAAGTAAAATGGTACAATCGGAAGGACTATAGTGTTGAGAAGGAGATAGAATTTTGTGGGTTGTGTAGGTTGAGGAGAGCAACATATTGATGGTTGGAATTGTTGCAGGAGTTGTGAAATTGTGAAAGTATCAAGTACTATGATGTAAAATTTTGTACATATATACAGGTATGGTGATGTACACCAAGGATGATGCAAAAATTGTAGGAGGATGGGAATGTAACATCCATGTTTTTAATCCCCAGTTTAGAGATGTATAATGTAAATACAATGTATGGCCGTAGGCCAAGCGATGTAATATGTAAACATTGTATATGAAAATAATAAAATAAAATGTATCGTTGGTTGCAGACAGACACATATGGAGTCATGGGGGATAAATTTCCACAAGGGAGGGGAGTCCAAGGGGGGGGATTACCCATGTGTATTAATCCCAAGACACATTTCTAAAATTATTATTTTGTATGAACCTTCTATTTTCCTTTTGAGTGTATCAAAGCCCCAATCATTGAATACATGTAAGAGGGTTGGTGTGAAAATTCACCTCACATAGTTATTGAGATCATGGGGCTAAGTACAATAAACATTGGGGAATGTGAGAGTCAACGTGCATGGGTAAAAGGGAAATTTGAATGGGTATTGCGAGTAGTTTTTACAAGCAGTTTTTGGGACATCAAGAGTGTATTGAGTGTTGGAGCTTGAAGAAAACCATACTGGCATTTTTGGGCATCTTATTGAAGTTTTAATTGCATGAATAAGTAGGTTTTTATCCCTATAGAAGAGATTCATGTGTAATAAATTACCACAGAGAAAATGAGTTGTCATTGAGAGTTTCCTATTGCAATTGTAAGTCCCTAGAGTCCCCAGCAAGGGAGATTCCTAGCTAACCTGTGCTAGAGCCCCGAAGGGAAGTGGGAAGGCCTAAGGGACTATGTACAGAGAAGGGAGATAACATTCATTGGGTTGTGCAGGTAGAGTGGAAGAGGGTTGGTGGATTGGGATGGCTGCAGAAAAATTAACTTGTTGTGGGTTGTATTGGGATGTGAGTGGACAATAGAGACACCATTTCTTGTGGATTCCTATCCCCACTTCAGGGTGATTTCCTACTAATATTTGGAGCAGAAAGGCTATGGTTGGGTGGAATTTCCATCCTCTATAGTTGGTTTCACATTTGATTAAAAATATAAGTGATTTATCTATGTTCATTATTTTTATTTCCGGGTTTAAACTATTGTGCTTAAACTGTGTGTTCTTGAATATTTGTATTTTTCTATGTGTATGTATAATTAGATGCATTTATGTTTATCATAAATGTTTTTAGAATGGGCATTTTTAGCATGATGCATGCATTTTAATTAAGTGGGTATCATAAAAAAATATGGGTTAGTAGTGGGGGTGCTACAGTTGAGGAGGGGGGGAAGGTTGTTATCCTATGGTTTACTTTACCAATCACTAAGTCTTCATGTCACCTTTAATTGTATTATCCATTTAGGATAATATTTATTTATCCTCAAATGATGACTAAGTGAGTTAGTTAGGATTGCCTAGCCTAAACACCATGCAAGGTCTTAGGATCTAGGGAAGGTCACTCTATGAGGTGACATCATCCATTGTACCATATATTTGTAGTATTGGAGTGAATAAAATTGAGTTGGCCTAACACTAGTCCATTAAAATATGGGCAAATATCATAACACTATCAAGAAGCGCCATGTGCTCATATTGTGTAATGACCAAGAATTAAAAGAATTAATAACCAATATCTTACAAAAATGGATAAATATTATCATTGCATTGCCTAAAAAATCAAATGAATTAAACTTATATGTTTTCATAATCTAATTTTATTATTAACAAATATGTATATTCACTTGATCAACTCTAATTATGTATAGTTTTAATCTTTTAATATGTATAAATTATAATAGGTTGCTATCTAAAAAATCTAAAAAAACAAATCCATTATATTAAACAAATTATCTTAATAATATATATATATATATATATATATATGAGAAATTAAACTTATAAACAAAACAACCATTCAACCATTTCTTTAATCTATTTAGCCTCTTATTAAAGAGTTATTTCTTTTCATTAAAAGTTTGACCATTCATTAAAAGTTTGACCATTCATGAAATCAAATTTCCATGTCGTTCTCAATCTCGAATAATAACAACGACAAGTGTTACTTAAAAAATGTGTATGAATTAGTCATCCAACGATGCAGTATAATAAAAATGTGTATGAATTAGTCATCCAATGATGCAGTATAATAAATTCCATTTATGGGAGGACTTATACGCATTGTATTACTTATTTCTTGTACTTTTTTTTTTACTTTTAAAAGTGTTATTTGATTTTATATGTACAAATCTTATTAACGGATACAATCTTGCTGAACTTTGCTCCTCTATTTTTTGAATTATTTTTTTAAACTGTCAAACATACATTTCTTAATAAAATTAAGATTAAAACATTGAGAAGATTATGTAGAAAATTGATATACATCATAGAAAGGTTGTTTATTAGGAGCCACCACTCAATGCCTAACTTTCTTCCATGTGATTATCACAAAGATAAATCTACCAAATCCAATTCCTATTCCCAACATCAATACAATCAGCAAGACAAACACTTATGCAACCAACTCGATCTTATTGTAACCCATGTAGTGCCTATTACATCTTTATATTCTACATCTTTCAAGATTATGTAGGGAATCTATACACTCCATAGAAGGGTCTCTTATTAGGGGGCATCATCCAAAGCCTAGCTTTCTCCCATGTAGTCGTCACAAAAACAACTCCACCAAATCCAATTCCCACTCCCAAGCCCAATGCAAATAGCGAGACTTGCTCATCCAGTTGATGTAGAAAATTTCTTCCCAATGTAACCTTTGTAGTGCCCATTACTAGTGTCACTTGCTTTTCCTTGCATGGTGGTAAAGGATTTCCGCATAAGCACTTGTTCTTTTCAAATACACTGAGATCTGATACATCAACAATTTGAATCCCTCTTGGGATTGGCCCGCACAAGTCATTATATGAAAAGTTGAAAGATGCCAACTGGGATAATTTAGATATCTCTTGAGGAATCATTCCACTCAATTTATTTACACACAAGTCCAACTCCTCCAAAGTAGATATGTCACCAAGAGATCGAGGGATTTTCCCTTTCAATTGGTTGTGTGATAAATTCAACAATCGCAAGCTATGCAAATTTCCCATGTTTGCAGGTATTTCCCCCACAAAATTATTGCTAGACAAGTCAATCATTGTATTTGTCACAAATACATAGCTTAATGTATACTATGTCCTTTCATATTAGTGTCTAGATCTTCATATAATTTGTTGAAACTTACTTGTGAAGATCCATTCATTTGAAATCCTTGTAATCTAACAAGAGTGGATGGTATTCTTCCACTAAATTTATTGTTGGATAATTCCAACACTTGCAAGTTGGTGAGATTTGTGATCCATTGAGGCAACACACCTTGGATATTATTATAACCAATGCTTAAAACTTTTAAGTTGGGAAGAAAAACCAAGTGTTGAGGAAGTGTACCTGTCAATCCATTTCTTCTTAAATCCAATAGTTGAAGTTGGGTACAATTGAATAAAGATGTCGACAGATCCCTAGAAAAATTAGTTGAATAAAGATGCCGACAGATCCCCAGAAAAATTATTTGAATATGCAGAGAAAAGTTGCATATAAACTGGAAAGACTATGTCCAAATTTCCATTCAGGAAGTTATTCGACACCTTTAACTTCGATAACCTAGTGAGCTTATTCAAAGTTCGTGGTATTATGCCCGACAACAAATTGTTGCTCAATACCAACTCATACATATGTTGAAAATTGCCAATACACTTAGGAATGGATCCCTCTAACCTGTTTTGTGACAGATATACAAATGAAAGTTGAATTAAGTCACAAAAACTTTTAGGAATACTCCCAGAAATATTGTTGTTTGATATTGATAGATTCACGAGATTTTTTGCCTTCCCTATTCCTTTCGGAATTGTACCTGTGAACTTGTTGTGATTGAGGGAAAGCCCTTCGAGATTGGTCAAATTGCCAATTGCTAGAGGTAAGCTTCCCATCAGGCTATTGTTATCAAGATCTAAATCACGCAATAGATTCAAATTGATAATGGATTTATGGATTTTCCCTATGAGTCTATTTGAGCTCAAAACTAAGGTGACCAGATTGCTTAAATGGCCAATGTTCTTAGATAAGCTCCCGATGAAGCCGATGTAAGACTGTCAAGTAACTCAAGTTGCTAATGAAATCAAGTATGCTCCTTATTTCCATCAAGGTATAAGTTGGTCAATTTACTCAAGTTGGTAATGGATTCAGGTATGCTCCCACTGAGGTTAATACCACCGAGGTCTAGGTAAGTCAATTTACTCAATTTGGTAATGGATTCAGGTATGCTCCCACTGAGGTTATTATGACTGAGGTCTAGGTAGGTAAATTTACTCAATCTGCTAATGGAGTCAAGTATCCTCATTGTCAATCCAAATGAAATATCTAAGTGGGTGAGGGAGCTCAAGTTGCCAATCGCTTCAGGTATGTTCCCAGTGAAGCTATTTTGACCAAGATCTAAGTAGGTCAGGTGGCTCAGATTGCCAATTTTTTTTGGTAAGGTCCCCGTCAAGTTTTTGTAACTAAAGTCGATGAACCAGAGTTGACTGCAATTCCCAAGACCATGTGGGATCTATTAAACTGTATCCCATATAGTTTCAAAATAATAATTCCATCATAAGGTCCAAGAGGAATTTCCCTTATTCATGGGCAAGCAGTGCTATTTAAAACAAGTTCCTAGTCTATTCCTCATATCATACAAGATAGAGATAGATCTACTTTAAAGAGCATTTACTAAAATAAAATAACCATAAAGATAAGTTGGTTGAGACCACTAATAAAAAATAGTTACATCATTAAAACATTGTTTTTCAAAAATGAAATTACAAGCCCATTGTATTCCCAACTTTTGACTCATTCTTTTAATATTTTCACATTGACCTATTGTTCACCTGAGAACAAACAAAAACAAAATATAAATTAGAAAACAAACAAATAAATAAATTTAAAAGACAAGCTACATAATCTTCGATTATGTAGCTGGTCTAAATAAAAACAAAATAAAACAAATTCAGTTATTATTCAAACAAATCCAATCATGAATTACAAGAAAAGTATTTACCAATTTGAACTTTGAAAAGGAAACATCAGACAAATCTGAATTTACAACATCATTGAAACTGGTGGATTTTTTTGTAATCACATATCCTGATCTCTTGAAACACTTGTTCGCCTTGATCAAATTTGATCAGATGCTAGCTCTGAGATCATCATTGTCCTTTTCCAGAATTGTGTTTTGAGTCATTACTTGATTAGTTGAGCCTGTAGGTAAGGGATGTCTCGATAGTATCTTTGGATCCATTCAAAACAACTTTCACAGTACACCTATTCTAGATTTGGCAATGGACGAGTTCGGTCTGAAGTAAGAGGTTTACCCTGTTGCATAATATTTTGGAGGTCATACTAAATACCTGATAAACCTTCTTGTTTCTTTAAAAAAGGATGCAAATTAGACACGAAATCGTATCGGGGCGAATTTATCTTAGCGGAATCAGCACTAGTATCATCAACAGAGATCGGGTCTTCAATATCAATGGTGGGGATAGGATTCTCATGGTTGTGACGTCGATTCCTATCCATTATAGAAAGAAGTCGATTGTTTCGTTTGTTGTTGAAATCAATTTCTTGAACCCTTTGTGTTTTATGTTTGCCCTGCTTCTTGGTTTTAATTTCATTTATATCAACCAAATCTTTCCTAGGATTAGGAGTAATAGAGACCTTACCCTTCAATTTATCCAACACCTCCTCTAAAGACTTTTTAGGGACGAATTTGTGCCTCTAGTGTTTGTCTCTGGTTGATTGATTAAAATCAATAGGGGTTTCGGTAAATAACGCAGGGTATTCTTGCAATTCGACATGAAGGCCTTGCAGAGAGTGAGTCGATGGGAAAGGGATGGTAGGCTCGTCTAAACACAGGGGTGAATCGCTTATCGGTTCAGGTGTGAGTGGAACAAAACCATTTCTAATCAGGAATTTTTTCCAGTTATCCCCTGCTTTTGACAAAAGGGAAATGACTAAGACTCGAATCAAGCCATGATGAAAGAGGCTAGACTGTGAATTAGGGTTTTCCCTCTAATAAAATCTAGCCATCTTCTAAAGGCTTTTGAGCAGGTAAAAAGGGATGTTTATCCTAAACCCTAAGAAAACCATTAACATGCGTATATGAAACAGAAAAACCAATCCATATCTTCCCTCACAGGTAAGGAATTGCTTTATAATTAATAATAAACCATGTCATCGAGGCTTGAACAGATTTATGGGTGTACCTTTGACATTGTAGCGTGGCTTCTTGGAAATTATTAATAGGTTCCAAGGAATACCTTCAATTTTGAGATTCTTGAAGCAATGATCTCCTTCTCATGACATGTGTGTGGCTTCTGCAATCTATTCCTCACTGACTTACAACTGCAAATAATTTGTTTTGTCCTTAGTATCGTTAAAGGTCTAGGCGAAAGCTTGGACGATTTAAAGGTTAAAGCCCTCAAATGACTGTATAAACTTAACCCACCCAAAGAATGCGAGATCATCCACAACATCATCATGGGAGAGTGAGGCCTGTGAGCCATTTATCTCTATCAAAGAGGAGCCCGTGTTTGAAACCACCCGATACGAACAATAAGTTTTTCATTTTTGGAGGTGGTCCGATAACTACGATTTCGGGAGAAGACCACCATGACTTCCACTTTGGTTGTTGATTGAACCCTGAACTAGAGGAAAAACCTAATCGAAAACCACTTCCTCTATTGAGAACCTAACCCCAAAAATGAAGCACCACCAATGATGCAATGAATGCGAGCTCAAACCAGTAGGACAAGGGTGTAATTGTTTTAGAGCACAACTAACAATCATGTACAACAATGATTAGACTGTGATATGATAGTAGGGGATAGCATTCAAATTATAAATTTATGTCAAAATTTAGTTTCAAAATCTATCGTAGAGGTGGTAAGTGACAATCAAAACTCCAAATGAAAAAAAGATCAAGGAATAACACAAAGATGATCAGCTCGTATCCTAATGGTAAAGAAACATTTCACAAAACGATATGCTCAATATCCTTGAAGGCTCTTAAGATCATTAGGCATTTTTAAAGACTCATCCAATTTCACAAGGAGAAATTTTGGAATTTGCATGATTTGTTTAGGCCAAGCTTGTTTCAATTTCATGCTTTAACAGTCATGAAATTGAACAAGAGTAAACGAGAGATTCATTGAAAAAAATAAACTCCAAAAAACACAACAACCAATCAAGTGATTTTTTCAAACAAAAATCATAATTGAAGTCTTCGAAGACACAAAGAGGCAGCTATTAAAAATTCTCTTTCATAAAAACTTTGTTTTAAATATCGATGAAATGACACGAATATCTGGTTGTCAACAATGACGACTCATTGGGCGAAGCATTTATCTCTGCATCATCAAAACTTCATATTAGGGAAAAGATAAATCAGACAGACACTATAAAAATTTATGAAGCAGATCAACAGTATTGAGATTAACTCATAAAATTAACACAATCACACTATCGAAGAAAGTTCTACCAAATGATTGTAATCCAAAATTTCGTTTCAATTAAAAGGGTAACAATATTTATACAAGTAACTACAATACTGTTGATAGGGCCACTGCTACAAGCATGTGTTTATAGCCTCGGCAGGGATGTCATTTAACCCTCTCCAGTACTTTGATACCATCGAAAAGTCGTCCATCTATGATAAAAAAAATATCTTGATATATGATCAATTTAAAAACATACCTGAAGGATCTTGAACCTGACATTGCTTCACTGCCAGCAGGCCTATTCATTACCCCAACGAAGTTGTCTTGGTATCATGTGTGCATTTACCTTATACAAGCAAACTTGTTCAGTATCCCTACGGGTTTACACACAATTCCCACACATTAAAGTGTTTCGAACTCTCTATAATTGTTTATAAAGTTTTGAGAAGATTCATGATAACGAGAGAGCGGGGTGATACTAAAAATTCACAGCCAGGCAATCATAGGATTGATCATTAATATTGTTTCTTGTTCTTTAAGAAATGATAATTTTCATCATGATTTGGACATTTAGATTTCAATTAATAAATCATCTCAAGGATGGGGAAGCGGTTTGAGTTGATCTCATTAGAACTGGGACAACGTAAGAATTTTTAAAGATAATCGTATTTCCCTGAAACTTCAACAAAAAACTGGGAACAACGATGTGGCAAAGACTTATAGTATAACTTTCTTATAGATTACTGATCTGATTTTAGAACTTAATGTGAAGATGCATTGAACTGTTTCAATTGTTGTTAGTGAAAGATCTGATTCCCCTCAATAATGAATTGTGATTTAGAAATAATTATTATTGAGGAAACACAAAAAACAACAAAAACAAAAGAAATATAAAAGCTAGGGATATTTACAGAGGGTAAGTCTAATTTTTCTCAGGTGAAGTATTTCTTGAGAGACTGGCCATTCACTGGAAAACTGTCTGGTTGTCCCTCTAATTTGTGCAAATGAAAATAACTAAGACCCAATTTCTCTGAAATGACAAAAGGCCCCAGCCACAGGTTTTTAAACTTAGTATGTTCTCCTTTATTCTTGTATGATTTGTCCCATTTGAGGACCAAATCCCCTATATTAAAGTTTCTTTCTAAGGACAAACTTGTATCAAACCAGCTTTTAACAATTTGTTGATGTTGGTCTAATTTATGTTTTGCTTGTGTCCTCACCTCTTCCAGTTTTAGTAAAGTGTTTATCTGATTCTCTAAAGGGGGACATTCTTCTTCCTGAAATTTCTGAGATAATTGCAGAGAAGGGAGAAAGACGTGTGGAGGAAGGATGGCTTCTTTTTCGTAAATGAGGAAGAAAGGAGAATTATCGATGGAATCTTTCAAAGTGACTCTATCAGCCCAAAGTGCCTTATACAACAAATTGTGCCAATTTTTATGATTTTCCAACATTGTTTTTATTATTATTTTGATCAGATTTTTATTTGTTGACTCGACCAAACCATTTCCTTGGGGGTAATAACTGGTAGAGTATTTTAGGTTAATCCTTTTTTCTAAAGCAAATCCAGGGAAGATAAATAAGAAGCATTGTCGAAAACTAAACATTCAGGTATTCTGAAGCGAGTGATAATATGAGAGTTTAAAAACAAAACTACCTGACTCGTGTTTACTACCCTTAATGGTAAATCCTCATACCACCTTGTAAAATAATGTGTTGTCATAAGAATATACTTGTGTTGTTGAGAGGAAGGTGGATTAATTGGTCCCATAATATCTAGGCCCCACTACTGAAATGGTGTGTCTACCGTAACAGACTGGAAAGGGAAAGCAACCTTCTTGACCCGTCCTGCAGCCTTTTGACAAATTATACATTTGCGGGCCAAAGTGTGAGAATATTTAAATAAGGTGGGATAATAGTATCTAGCCCTAAGTAATTTGTGGGCGGTCATATCTCCACAAAAATGACCCCCGATATCGCTGGAATGTAGTTTAGCTAACACCTTTTCAGATTCTTCTTTTTCTAGGAAACGAAGAAAAACACCGTCAAAATTATTTCGAAACAATATGTCATTAATTAGTTGAAAATATGTAGATCTAAGCCTTAGTGCTCTTATTTTTTTTAGATCAAGGTTACGAGGACCAGTTCTGTGCAGCAAATAAAATCTTATATGATCATACCATGAATTAGACACAGTTCATGTACAATAGATTTGTGTTTCGTTATGCAGATTTGCAGTTGATGTTGTTATTTGATTTTCTGATTTCTCAACTGAATTAGCTACCAATTTGCAAAGGCCTTGACCTCTAACAATTTGTGCAAGTACTATTTTGAGATCATACCCCTGAAGGGAGGTCATCCAATTTTCCCTTTTCTCCCTTCGCTCCTTCTTCACTAACATATATCTTACAGTAGGGTAAGGAACAATGACTTTAATCTTGGACTTCAAAAGGTAAGATATGAAATATTTAACTTCTTTGAAAACAACATATGCATGTTGATCTATTGCGGGATAATTTAATTATTCTCCTTTAAAAGTGGAGCTCATAAATGAAATAGGTATCTTGTTGTTTTCAACATTTTTTTGTGTGAGCACAACAACATAAGATCTGTCGGATGCAAAAGTATACAATGTGAAATCCTAGGAGAAATCAGGACTCATCAAGGAGGGAGCTTCAGTTATAGATTTTCTAATGGAATTAAAAGTTTGATTCTCTTGTGATCCCCATTTGTACAGAACATCCTTTTTTATAAGGTTTTTCATAGGTCTAGCCATCTCAGAAAAACTTGGAACAAAACGTCTGACGAAATTTATTTTGCCCAGAAAGGATTGCATTCCCTTTTTGGAAGAAGGTGGAGGAAGGTTGGCAATGGCTTGGTTTCATTCAGGGTCTATTATCATTCCATATTTAGAGACTATAAATCCAAGTAATTTTCCTTGCTCTACTACAAATACTGAGTTCTTAGGATTGAGTGAAATACCAAACTTACGACATCGTTCTAACACAACCCTGATATGAAACAAGTGATCTTTTTTTTCTTCGAAAAGACAGTGACATCATCCAGGTAGACAACAACTGACTGATTGATAAGGCCACGAAAATCAATGTCCATTTCCCTCTGGAAGGTGGCCACGACATTAATCAATCCGAAAGGCATTTTTCTATAAGCGTAAGTTCCCCATGGGGTACGAAAAGTGGTTTTCAATTGATCTGATGGAGACATAAGGACCTGGTTATACCCTGAGAAACCATATAATAAGAATAGCCTTTCAGAACTAGACATTTGTTGCAAAATTTGTTCCATTGGGGGAATGGGGTAATTGTCTTTATCAGAGGCTCGGTTTAAACTACGGAAATCGACACAAACTCGAATTTCCCCATTTTTCTTTATTACCGGGACTAAGTTGGATACCCATGAGTATGTCGGACTGGAAAAATGATTTTGGTGGTGAGTAATTTGTTTAGTTCCTTTTTTACTGTGGGTTGTAATTTAGGATGCATTTTTCTAAGTTTTTGCTAAAAAAGTTGGGTTTGGGGATTCATGGGAATTACATGTTGTATTATGTTTGGATCAAAAGTTTTTAGATCATCATATGTCCAAGAAAACACATCTTGGAATTATTTGAACAATTTTATGAATGCAGATCTCTCTTGTTCAGAACACTCTTTGCCCAGATTGATATTTTGAGGATTATCTTGCGTTCCTAAATTTATAGTTTCATACAGTAATGTAGAACTGTTCGTTTTGAAATTTACCACTCCCATAAACTTGTCATGTAAATCATGAAACTTATCTAATCTAACAACAACTTTGGGGATAGAGTTTACCAGATCAGATGATATCTCTACATAACAGGGGTCAAATATTACCGTGAAATATCAGAGGTTTTCATTGTGGGTGCTTTCATCGATGATTTGATGATCGTCATAAAACACTCACCAATTGGTAATGTTGTCAGGAATTGATGGCATAAATAACAATTCAACCGAAAATGCGTTAGGAGAAATACCCTTAGCAGGTAATAATTTTGAAGCAGCGTTAGCTAATAAATCAGCTTCTGAATCACTAGATCTAGGAATGGAACTTATGTTAAAAGTGAGAAATTTATGTATTAATCCCCATACCTCGGTTTGGTAGTTTTTCATATGAGCTGATAAACAATAAATAATGTTTTTTACATGCTTGACTACAATTTCAGAGTCACCGAATACTACCAAGTTTTGCACGTCAAGATCCAATGCCTTCTTTAGTCCCTGCAGGATTTCTCAGATTTTTTTGTGTTGTTAGTACATTCAAATTCTAATCGAAAAGCAATAAATGTTTTATTACCTTTGGGGTCGATCAACACACAACCAACGCATTCCCCTTCCTGAGATTTAGATCCATCAAAGTATAATGACCAGATTTCTTCGTCATCAGCAATGTTTGGTTTACTTTTCATAGATTTCATCTGAGTATAAGATGATATTTCAGATTGTTGTTCTAGGTCGATGATAGAGGATATTCCAGTCATGAAATTTCCAAAAAAAAAAAACATTCCCTGGGCCTCAATTGTATTTACAGTTGTAGTAAAAGGCTCATTGGGATCATTTAAATCTATAATAGTGTACTTGAGGTAATGTTCTTTGTTTATCCTGATCTTGTTAGGATGGCCATTTTCTGGCAGCCACATATGAGACCAATCCATAGAAAAATAACCATGTAACTTCTCTAACCAATATCTGCTAAAAAATAAGTCATAAACTTTCGGAATATCAACAATAATTATATCAATTACTTGGTGGACCTTTGGGTTAGATGAAGACATTATCAATAAATTCTTAAGTTCACCAATGACCTTGACATTAGTTCGGTCTAACTGAATGATTTTTAAAACAAAAGGTTTGACTTCAGCATTAACTTTCTGACACACAGATAGAGGCATTACATTTGATGAGGTGCCAGAATCAACCATGCAGTTATGTACATTTATGTTGAAAATTTTGAAAGTTAACAATAAAGGCGGTACATATTTTCATGATGAGACAACATAATTCTATTGATTTTTTATGGTTGTACCTGAAATAGTCTTATCTAATTTCCTACAGTTTTCTCTTATATGTCCCTTTTATCTTGATTTTCAGATGATTTTTTACTGGAGACATCTTTTGTTTTATTTGGGTGATTTTATGCTCATAAGATCATTCTTTTTTTTATTCTCAGTTATACTTTGGAGCATTTTCTGTAGGATAAGAGAGAATTTAAGTAATTCAAAAACTGATATATTTTCCCTTAGTTTTTTCAGATCTTCAACCAAATCATATTCTAAAACTTGGGCAACAGGGTTTTGTTTGGTTTCAATTTGTTTTTATTGTTTGGATACCATATTCCTACTTGTTTCGGGTTCATTTTCATACTAGAAATCTCCATTACCAGAACTTCCATAGATTTATCATCTCCAAATATTTCTAGAAAAAAGGTTTCAAACTTATCCCAAGAAACAATGGTTTGGGGTTGTTGCGCAAAATACCAGGTTGAGGAATTTCCCTCAAAAGTGTAAGGGAATAACCTACACATGACATCTTCATGTTCGATGCTCCAGAGCCTAACAGCTAACATGAATTTCTTGATATGATCCTCAGTTGATTGCTTCGAATATAGGTCGAATTTTGGTATCCACTTTTCTGGATGTTTGGGTAATGGGTGTTGGGGCCCAGGTACTGCCACGACATCTTGATCGAGCCAAGGTCTAGCAGGATTATTTTGGTTAGCCATGGGATTTGGTGGAGATGAAGGTTGAGATTGTTCAGACAAAGAACTGCCTTTGTCCGAGGATTCTTCTCTTGAAGAGAGTGGAGAAGAACCAGGTGGGGAAGGTGGGAGACCATATCCCCTAGCACCTAGGATTAGTGATTCAGAAGGATCAGTGATATTACCACCTAATGTGCTATCAGGAAGACCATTGTCAAGATGTTGTTCTTGTGGATTGGAGAAATCAAGGGGTTGATTTAGCTGTCTACCAGGTTGTCTGATTTGGGACAAAGCACTTTGAGTTCTCAAAATCGACTAGCGGACAATTTATTGTACATCAATCCCTTGAGGAACTGGTGTCACTGGATTGGCAGGAATGTCAAGTGTAGTTTCTAACATAGTATTTGGGTCAAATATAACGTTAGGGTCTGAGCAACTACGCGTCACAATAAGAGAACGATTGTTTTGGGGAGTCTTACGACCTCCTCGTTCCATCAATGAATTTCATGCCCTCCTTCTAGCGCCATTTGTTGACAAGTGTTTATGACACACCATCAATGAGAAGGGAAGATATGAACCAGGGTTGTCTATTTAACTCAAGACGTTTGGAATGATCTACCCTGACGGGTTTTATGGCTCTGTTAACCAACTAGGATTCTAGTATAATTAAAAAATGTAAAACTAACTAAGCGTACAATCCTATCAATCAACACACTAATACAATTACTTAACTGATAGTAGTATTATATACAGTAGATATATACAATTACAAGGTTTAAATAAAGCCTCATGAAAATGATTGTTTTCAATTAATGGATCAAAATAGGATGCAAAAATAAAGGAAACTGTTTTTGTACTATGAATGACAAAATAATAAACAATGAGTGAATAATATTATAAATGATATAACGATAATGGAAAAAGCATTTAACGTTTAAATGATGTAATCATTATTCATTCACAAATTAACAAATCAAATAAAACATAAACTAACTAGCCTGACACTGATCAGCAGTACTAAGCTAGGTTCATCTTTTTGAGTTTGTATAAGCTCCACTTAACCTGTGTCAAGTATAAATCTATGACAAAATAAAGAACGATACTTCCTTAAACAACTCAATGAAATCTTTTATATTTCGGAATAGATCTATGATAACAGAAAGACAAATAGATTTTCTCTCATTTGACTTTAAAATGCCCAAAAGCTAAAAGTGAAATCAACTCCAACTCTCAACAAATGGTATTATAAATGACCCAACATTTGATGTAAACTCAAAATGTATGGATGGATGATTAATCATAGATATTACAAGAACCAAAATATAATGAACCATGTAAACAATAACACAACATGAAAAGATACATGCAGAACAGTCTAAAGCTAGTTCAATACAAATAAATTTTCATGTTCAAAAATGATATGAGAAAGAATATTATCATTTCATTACTACAAACGAACGAAAGCCAAAAAGTAAATTGTATCCCATATAGTTTCAGAATAACAAGTCCATCATATGGTCCAAGAGGAATTGCCCTTATTTCTGGGCAAGCATTGCTATTTAAAATAAGTTCCTAGTCTGTTCCTCATATCATGCAAGATAGAGACATATATACTTTAAAAAGCATTTACTAAAACAAAATAACCATAAAGATAAGTTTGTTGAGACCACTAATAAAAAATAGTTACATCATTAAAACATTGCTTTTCAAAAATGAAATTACAAGTCCATTGTATTCCCAACATTTGACTCGTTCTTTTAATCTTTGCACATTGACTTGTTGTTCACCCGAGAACAAAGAAAAACAAAATTTAAATTAGAAAACAATCAAATAAATAAATTTAAAAGACAAGCTACAGAATCTTCGATTATGTAGCTGGTCTAAATAAATAAAAAATCAGTTATTATTCAAACAAATCCAATTGTGAATTAGAAGAAAAGTATTTACCAATTTGAACTTTGAAAAGGAAACATTAGAAAAATCTGAATTTACAACAACATTGAAATTGGTGGAGTTTTTTATAATCACATCTCCCGATCTCTTGAAATGCTTGTTCACCCTGAGTGAATTTGATCGGATGCTAGCTCTGAGATCATCATTTTCCTTTTCCAGAACTGAGTTCTGATTCATTACTTGATTCAGTTGAGCATGTAGGTAAGGGATGTCTCGATAGTGTCTTTGGATCCAGTCAAAACAACTTTCACAGTACACATGTTCTAGATTTGGCAATGGACGAGTTCGGTCTGAAGTAAGAGGTTTCCCTGTTCCATAATATTTTGGAGGTCATACTGAATACCTAAGAAACCTTATTGTTCCTTTAAAAAAGGAGGCAAATTAGACGTGAAATCGTATCGGGGCAAATTTATCTTAGCGGAATCAGCACTGGTATTATCAACAGAGATCGGGTCTTCAATATCAATGGTGGGGATAGGCTTCTCGTGGTTGTGACGTTGATTCCTGGCCATTCTGGAAATGTGTCAACCATTCCGTTTGTTGTTGAAATCAATATCCTGAACCGTCTGTTTTTTATGTTTTCCATGCTTCTTGGTTTTAATTTCATTTATATCGACCAAATCTTTCCTAGGATTAGGAGTAACAAAGACCTTACCATTCAATTTATCCATCACCTCCTCTAAATACTTTTTAGGGACGAATTTGTGCCTCTGATGTGTGTCTCTGATTGATTGATGAAAATCAACAGGGGTTTCGGTAAATAATGTAGGGTCTTCTTGCAATTCAACATGAAGGTCTTGCAGAGAGTGAGTCGATGGGCAAGGGATGGTAGGATCATCTAAACACAGGGGTGAATCGCCTACCAATTCAGGTGTGAGTGGAACAAAACCATTCCTAATCAAAAAAAAATTCTAGTCATCCCATTCCTTTGACAAATGGGAAATGACTAAGACTCGAATCAATCCATGATGAAGGAGACTGGACTGTGAATTAGGGTTTTGCCTCTAATAAAATCTAGCCATCTTCTGAAGGATTTTGAGTAGGTAAAAAGGCATGTTTAGCCTAAACCCTAAGAAAACCATTGACGGGCGTATATGAAACAAAAAAACCAATCCATATTTTCCCGCGCAGGTAATGAATTTCTTTATAATTAATAATAAATTGTTCCATCGAGGCTTGAATAGGTTTATGGGTGTACATTTGACATCGTAGTGTGACTTCTTGGAAATCATTAATAGATGCCAAGGAATACCTTTGATTTTGATATTCTTGAACCAATGATCTCCTTCTCGTTACAAGCTTGTGACTTCTACAATGGATTCCTCACTGACTTGCAACTGTAAATCACCTATTTTGGCCCTAGTACCGTTGAAGGTCTAGGTGAAAGCTTGGGCGATTTCAAGGTTAAATCCCTCGAACGACTGTATAAAATTAACCCACCCAAAGACTGCGAGATCATCCACAACATCATCGTGGGAGAGAAAGGCTTGTGAGACATTTGTCTCTATCCTTACCGCATGGGCCAAGGACTTGGTCACGATATACCAGAAGGTGTAACAAAGAGGAGCTCGTGTTTGAAACCACCCGATATGAACGATAAGTTTTGCATTTTCGGAGGTGGTCCGATAACTACGATTTCGGGAGAAGACCACCATGATTGCCACTTTGGTTGTTGATTGAACCTTGAACCAGAGGACAAATGTAATCGAAAACCACTTCCTCTATTGAGAACCTAATCCCAAAAATGAAGCACCACGAATGATGCAATGAATGCAAGCTCAAACTAGAAGGACAAGGGTGTAATTTTTTTAGAGCACGACTAACAGTCCTGTACATCAATGATTAGACTGCGATATTATAGTAGGGGATAACATTCAAATTATAAATTTATATCAAAGTTCAGTTTCAAAAGTTATCGTGGAGGTGGTAAGTGACAATAAAAACTCCAAATCAAAAAATGATCAAGGCATAACCCAAATGTGATCGGCTCATATCCTAATGGTAAAGAAACATTTCACAAAATGATATGCTCAATACCCTTGAAGGCTCTTAAGATCATTAGGTATTTTTAAAGACTCATCCAATTTCACAAGGAGAAATTTTGGAATTTGCATGATGTGTTTTGGCCAATCTTGTTTCAATTTCATGCTTTAACAGTCATGAAATTGAACAAGAGTAAACGAGATATTTATTGAAATAAATAAACTCAAAAGCACACAACAACCAATCAAGCGATTTTTTCAAACAAAAATCATAATTGAAGTCTTCTCAGACACAAAGAGGTAGCTATTAATAATTCTCTTTTGTCAAAACTGTGTTTTAAATATCGATGAAATGACACAAATATATGGCTGCCAAAAATCCCCTAAGCTCTATGATATACTACATCCATTAAAGGCAATTTACATGCATCTTGGATTCGTTTAATGAATTGAATCCTTGATCCATGTAACATTTAATTACATTAATATGAATATTTTTAAACAAAATGAGGAGGGTTGTTCCCTCACTCCCTTTGGATTCTCACCCAATCCTCATGTGCTACTGACTATGTTGTTGAGTGGGAGAGATGCTCCTGCATCATACTCCTCTACTAACAAAATTCATGAGGTCCTACTCATGGCTCCCTTTCTTGTTGAAATCCTCTTGGATCCCAAAATATGTACTGCAGTTGTCCATGTGTTGTTTTTCTCCTCTGTTGCTACTATTGTTGCTTTTCTACTGCTCCCAGTAGCTCTCCTAGCTTCCATATATTATGTTGCAATGCTCCATTGGTCTTACCACTGCATTCTTCTCTTGTCTCCTTGTCTGACCTTTGCATCAGCCTTCTCAACTCCATAATTTCCTTAGCCATCCTATCTCCTTGTTGGTTATTTTGTTGCAACTCTCTCCTGCTCTCCTGGAAATTGTTTTGTTACAGGTTGTTGTTGTTTCTATCCATTGGCTTCTACTCCTTCTTATTTTTTATATCTTCAGGATTTTTACTTTCCTGAAGGTTTCCTTTTCTATTCTTCATGGATGCATCCTCCTTGTAGTGTTCTCCTATCTGCTTCATCCCCTTAATTATTTTTCCCAACCTGTCTACTGGATTTTCCTCTTCTTCTTCAAACTCCAACCGAACTTGTTGGATCTTCTCCCTCTGTTTCATTATCCTTTCCTCCATATATTCAATATCCTTGTGCAAATAAACAAAATCCATGTTGTCTTCTTTCTCTTCTGTTGCATATTCCAATTTTGTGGGTATCCATTGTTCTTATCCCTTGTTGCAATCCATGATCATTTCCTCTAAATTCTCTTCTTCTCTCCTCCTCTTGGATTCTGAAATGACAAGTTAGGTGGTTTGTCTGTCAGCCTCCTTACAAGAAACATCTTCATTGGCCTTTCCTCATGGTTCCTTTCCAAGAGATACTATGATCTCCCCTACCGTCAGAACATGGTTCAGGTCTTCTCTTCCCTTCAAACTTTGGGAAGATGTCTCTTCTTTATCTCGAACATACTCTAGCCTCTATTCATATCCTTCCACATCTTTGATAGTCTTCAGTGGTTATCCTTCTACTACACCATCCATCACACACAACCTGTTATCTTGAAAAACATTTGTATCTTTGGCCTCTTCCTTGGATGCCTCCTGCACCACCTCCTCCTTCTTTGTCGGCACTCCTTGCTGATCCATTTCATCCCCTATCAACACATGCACATGTTGAATGGAACCCTTCACTGAGTTCTTGAGACTATCAGACAGTCTCATCTTCTCCTTTCCCTCCTGGTAATCTGACTTCTCCTTTCTCCCCTCCTGGCAGTCCTTAAGATATTCGACTGATCTATTCTCATTTCCCTCCTGTAAATATAACCACTCCTCTTTTCCCTCCTGGAAGTTTATGAGATCTCCAAATGATCTCTCATCATCCTCATCTCCATCAATGGTTTCTCCATCCTTAGGTTCACATATGCTTGTCATCTCCTCTACTAATGGCCATCCATTGGACTCATGGTCTTTGAGTCTCTCTCTCTCCTTTTCCTCTAAAGAACTCATTCTTTTCTTTAGATCTTTGAGGAATTCCTCTTGCCTCTTCTCCTTCAACTGGCAGCACACTTTATCCATTGCTAGCCAATAAACTTGCAGCTTCATGCTCCATCCTCTCCTTGGGATTCTTTTCCTCCTTTCTCTCTTTTGTTGCCTCTATCCCTATGGCTCCAATCTGCTGAGATCCTCTATCATCTTCTTGAGCTCTTTATCTATCTCCTCTTTGTTCATCTTCTTGTGGCCTCCTCTTGAACCTTGAAAATGACCTTCAGTGGCCATTTTCCATCTCTTTTTCTTCCTGACAGTCTGTGAGCTTCAGTCATCCTTTTTCCAAGACTCTCCTTGCTTATCTTATTGGTTCATTCACTTGAACATCCTATGGGATTTTACACTCTTGCTAAGTTTAGGTGCACACCTTGCGCTCACCCATTCTCATGAACATACCTTACTCTTCTTGTCTTTGCATTGCCTACTCACTTTCCTTTTTTAGAGCACTCCTTGTTCTCTCTCCTCAAGGTTCCTACAACCTTCAAGATCTCAACATGTTCTTCTTCTCCTTTTGGAATGTAATTGGTTCCTTTCTGCAGCGCTCCTGGTTGTCTACTACTTCCTTCTCTACAAATGAGGGCACCACTAGCCTCCTCCTATTGGCCTCCTCCTACAGCCCTCCTAGGTGTCAGCTATCTGTTGTACACCTGTAAACAAATTTCACACAGATCTCTCATGCTCTCCCTTCTCCTTTACCATTCATTTGAGCCATTTTATGGCTCTGATACCACTCTGATGGAGCCCCTGTGGGTGCGCTCGACCTTTTAGTCTGGATCGTTACAAATTAGGATCCTAAATGGCTCTCTGGATCTTCACAGATCCCTAGTTTTCTTTACCACAATCCCTTCAATCGAGGCACAAACCTTCAAGATCCGTAATAGTATTTTTTTTATTTCGACAGAATGGGGCACATGACCGTAGGATAGGACCCAATTCTTAACAAAAAGAAGCATTATGCAACATTGTGGGACTTCAGAGCTTTCGATGGTTTATCCAACATAATGTCAATTTTCTCAGATGTCTCTACCTGCCGCATTCAATCATAAAGTAATGTAACCGGAAGCTGCGGGTCTTACCCTGTTCCTCCATTCCTTCAAACTTCAATGGCTAGATTTTGTTGGTTTGAGATTGTATGGCTGGAGGGGACCCTCTACTCTCAAGGATATATGGTTGGTGTTGAATTTGGAACCCCAAATTGACGGTCCTCAGGAATTCAAGACTCCTCACCTCAACCAACAGTCTATTCAACCCGAAATGAGAATCCTCATAGTCTGAAGGACTAAGGGATTAGATGGATCTCACTTAATCGTCAAATCTACGAACTACATGTATTTGGGACCCCAAAAAAGAAGTCTCGAACATCTGATCGTTACTAAAGGATTTTGATGATATCTGAGCTCCCTCTTTGGAAATATTCGATGCTTTCTCTTCTGATCTTTATCGCTTTGATTAAGTGGTATCCGACGCTCACTTGCACTTCCCTCCTGAGGTTTGTAATTTTAGAAGGTTCGTCTATGCACTCCTTGTGCCAACTCTCCTAAGCTTCTCCTCTAAGAATTATCGGCCTCCACACACTTACATTGGCTTCTGCGCACTTGTTGCGCTTACTCTGTGCAAACTTTTCACTATCCCTCCTGAGATTTGAAAACACTCTGGTGAGTGTATTCTTGTGCCTCCCTAGCACTTATGCTCTCCCTCCTAAGATTTGTTGCACTTTATAATATCCCTTAGTGCACTCCTTGCACTAGCGACAAATCCCTCCTGAGCTTAAACTGGTTCTGGTGTGTGCACCTATCATGTTCCTCTTAAACTCTCTCCCCAGTTCTTGCGCACTCTTTACGCTTGGATTCCAAAGTTCTCCAATAACTCTGGTGTGCACTCCTTGCACAACCCTCATAGATCTTCAGAATACTCAGGGATTCTCAATGATTTGGGATTTTATATGTTCCTGCAACATAGAAATACAACATACTCATGGAATTTATGAAAAAGATGCACATATATATTGAGAACTGGCAATTTCTATTAAAATTGAGAAGGTTTTTACAATATTTACAAGGAGAGACTGAAACAAAGTATCAGATATTCTCCTCTCATCTCCTATCTCTTCCAAATCTAACTACTGGACAGACTACAAATTCCTTATTACCATGCTCGCTTCTCGAGCCTTCTCACCTAATACATTAAATTACATTTAATTTACAATAGCTACAGATCATATCTGGATCCCCTAAGATCTATGATCTACTACAACCATTAAAGGCGATTTACATGCAGCCTGGATTCGTTCAATGAATCAACTCCTTGAGCCATGCAACATTTAATTACATTAAATTGGATATTTTTAAACAAAATGAGGAGGGATTTTCCCTCTCTCCCTTGGGATTCTCACCCAATCCTCATGCATTGTTGCACTGGTTTCTGACTATGCTGTTGAGTGGGAGAGATGTTCCTAAATCACTCTGGGGGAGCGCCATTCTTGTTGAGGGAAAAGGGGGATCTCCTCCAACTAATTCTATAGGCCAGCTCTCTCAATATGGGGTTGGTTATGTTTCAACCTCATTCTATGGCTTCACCTTAGGATCGGATCCAAACCTCAAGGAACCATATCCTTGACCATATCCCTCATTTTCTCATGGTGGTTTTTCCTCTCAAGACTATATATTCAGGGCTAGGTGAAAAGGGGTAGGGGATAATCAGTCAGAGTATGATCATTTTGATCTTGATATATTTGTGGTCTCCAGCCTCTAGAAATCATGTTGGAGAAAAACCACTAGCTTCCATCACGCAGCTGGGGGAAAAATAAAAAATATCCATGGGTCGCATTCAAAACCGTTGGAAATTATGTTGGGAACTCTTTGGAGTCTCCTTTAATCTCTTTTCAGACTCGCTAAACATGAAAACATTGTTGAGTGAGCTTGCTTCCTATTGAGGGGTCCGAGATCCCTTTAACTCAACAGTAGGAACTAAACCCTCCTTAGAGGCCCAATTAGACTCTACAACGTTTGATGGGTGGAATGGTTCTCCATATATTTCTATCTAGCTAATTTACCAATGGGCTTTACTTAGTGATTGACAGGATATCTTTCTATGAAAGTTCCTCCTTCATATTAAACATTTCTCTTTTTTTCTTTTCGTTTATTAGATTAGTTTGATAAAGTAAGGTGTGATGGTATAAACCAACTGATAGAGGGGATTCTTAACTACTCAAAAAGGATGAGACTGGGATAACCCTCGTTCTCTAGCATGCATACAATGATATTCACACCTATTACAAGTCTAGTAATAATACATTAACTTGTTGGTATTTCACACTGATTGAGATACAATTATTGAAAGAAAATACACATGCAATAAGATGAGTGCAAGAAAAATAGTTTCCTTAGCTCTACCATCAATCACATATTAACACAATGATTCACTTTTCATCATTTAGAACAAAATAACTATTAAAGTATTGAAAAATATAGCTTATCAATAGATTCAGAAACTCTTACTCGTTACAGCATCAACTACATAATTCAAATATGGAAGTAGTTCCTCCTCAATCCAATCACATAATGCCTTTGATGAAAATAAAATTTGTCTCTGGTTCTGAACAAAACTTCTTAATTAAAGTTGCTCGGAAATAACTATTTACAATTCTAAAAAAGACGGTCCTTACCCAAAACCGTCGACCCTTCCCAAAAGGTCGATCTCCCTATTTATAAAGAATTACTAACTCAAAATAGATATTAAAAGTTTGTGTTAAGTAAAACAAAAGAAGGACATGTGGCACTTGATCTCTTTGTTTTCTTGAGATTTTCTAGTGGTTCTACTTAGAGTGGATGACTCTTCTCATACTCTGACCACTTGACGAAGACATCCTCACATGTATTAGCATATGGAAATTTGAGTTGGTCCATCGGGGATGAGAGAGTTTCCTTTATTTCTATTGCCCATTATCTATATCTGATCACATTGGAACTTAAACGCTACAGAACTAAAAGATCCTTAATCGGGTGTTCCATAAAATTATGTACCTGAACCGGTGTCATGCTCACCACCTATGTGATCTCTACTTCCCATGCTGAGTCCTATTCTGCATGTTGTTTGACTATGTCATGAAAGTCGACAAAGTCTTCGGGTGAGCCGAACTCTGGGAGGCCAATGTCTTCCATCTCCCGATTGATATTTTCCCAGATTCTTTCGCACTCGACCCACCTCTTCTATATCTTTCGTTGAGGTTTTGGGGCCATACTTACCCAGTATTTGACTGCCTTCCTAATCCGAGAGATGCTACTATCCATCAACACTCAGATTCCATGATGCTCCATGTCTCGACCCTTCTGTACTGCAATGATATAATCAATTCGTTCTACAGCCTGGCATGCCTTTTCATACCATCTCTCCATGTCTTTATAGGTTTCCAGTGCCATGAGAGTGTATTCTTGAAAATCGCCTACACATGCAGTGAAGATATGTCTTTCGTTCGTGAATTATGCATATGCATCTCAGAATTCACTCTTTAGAAAAATTGTTGCTTGCATTGAGTCTTGGTAATATTTCTCCAGATGGCACAGATGGTCTAGCTCCTTCTTTGCAGCGGCCAGTTCCTTTTCATCTCTCTTTTCTCTATCCAGCGTGGCATCAATGATATCCATCCCTGCACCGATTAGCTCAAATGTCTTCGCATTTTCTATGCTGAGCAACGTTTCTTCTATGGTGATGAGAATAGCGTTATCCAGTGTGAGCCTCCTTTTCTTCGCTATTCTCATCATTATGGATTTCCTCTTCCTGTCGTAATAAATCGCCTGTATATTGACAACCTCATCCATGGGCTCAAGGATTTTTTGGTCTCCCCAGGTTAGAGTGTTGCCCAAGATTCCTGCCATATATGTTTTCTCTAGGACCAACTCTTGTAATTTTTTGACAAGGGAATCTTATGTATGTTCCAATGGCTCAACCTCCATCTAGTGTTCATCGTCTGGTGGGGTAACGACCTTAAATTGAAATAAATTCACAAGCTCAACATTAAATTGGTGATCGGCTGGTGAATTGTCGATCTCTAGCTACCATAGTTCCTCTTCCTTTTCACCAAAGCCTAGCTCATCCTTGGAGTTGTCTTTCAGAGTCCCTGATAGGTCGAGAAATTCAGCATCTAGGGTACTCTCAACCTCATGGTCTCCATGAAGAGGGTTTGGAATTGATGCATCGAGAGTTGGAGAAGATTTTCCCCCCTGGTTCTTTCTCCTCTATGATTGGTACCAGATTTCGACACACCTATTTCACCTAATGTTCTTTGAATCTCATGCTGGGTTGGAATAGTCACCAGTGATCTGGCTTGTGGTGACGGAACTTTAGGGTTTTCCGGATCGGAGGTTTCCTCCAGTGGGGTTGATTCTAAGCCATTTAGCTCCTCTCTGATGTTGATTGGGTTGGACGGGGTGATCCTCACAGGTTCTAATAGTTGAGGATCATTTTCTAACCGCTATATGACTCTTTGGGCTTCTTCTAACAACAACATCCCCCTCCTCTATGCCTATGTGTCTTTTGTTGCTCTGTTTTCTTCTCTAACCTTGAGGGCTTCTTGAGCTGTATGTTCTATCGTTTTGACTTGCTCATCCATACTCATAGATTTGAACCTAGTCATATTTGGGTTAGATTTTCTCTGTAGTACCTCCTCCCATTCTTGAGCACATTCTGTAAATATATCGTCTTCAAATGTATCATGGGCGTATGGTCAGCAGAAAGAGACTTGTGATGCATGCTAAAGAACTAGGCCTTTAGGTTCATGTTTGAGAAATCGGCCTATTGGGAATCTGTATTCCAGCTCGCTCAAACCCTGCTTTTTAGCTTGCACAATATCCTTCACTATGCAAGACCCTACATGGAAACCCTAGGGTATGAAAGCTCATTTCTTGTCTTTAACCAAAGTGACATTATAACCCTGTAGGATGGTATGGTAACATATTTATCCTACGATGATCCGGTCTGGAACATGAGCGGGGAGTAAATGTGGTGTGTCGGTGGCCCCAAACACACTGATATAAGTCATGGTTTCCTCTAGGTACTAGTGGCCTACTTTTTAAATCATTTTTTTGGCCGCTACATACAATTTTGGGAATTCATTCTTGAAAATAATAAAATAGACCGGAGTTATGACTTCATCGCAGATGAGAGCATACAATTTTTTGTACTTGTTTTCCCACAGGATGTTGAAGTAGACATGTACAAGTATCTAGATGACATGCCAGCTCAGATTCATGTCATCAAAGACATTCCTTGCACAGATTATGTCTAGTAGATGTTCGACAACACAGGTATTCCAATAGAGGATGAACACCTTCAGTAACCACTCACATAACCATATCAAAGATAAACACACCGATGTTTTCACATGGTAAAACCCCTATGGGGAAGCATCCACGGCCCCAGGCCACGCGGCCACTTGGAGCAGTTTATTAATGCAAAGAAAAATATTACAGAGAGATTTTACAAGAGATTTTCTCACAATCGATCATCGGCAAATGACCCTCCATGCTCTTTAAATAGAGATCATGGACCAATCGGGTGTTAAGCCA
>ML780999.1:643480-654701 GCA_009831015.1 Picea engelmannii | reverse complement strand
TATAATGGACCATCCTTGTGTGGCAAAAATATGTGGAGGAATGGATTTTCCTTCAAATAGACCTACATTTCTACTCAACCAATTCCCCCATCCCACTATGAGTGGTAGTGCCATTACCATATTGAATGAGGGGTTTTGGCTCCGAACAATAAGAGCATTCTCCACATTGTAACCTTCCTAAGAAACTCTTTCCATATATATTCATAATTTCTTTCCAAACTTTCACAACATAAGAAAAATGAATTAACAGATGGGAAGTATATTCTTCACATTCCTTGCATAGAGGACATCTTCTAGGTCCCTACCAATTCCTCCTTCACATACAATCGCACGTAGGGACTCTTTGTCTTATGTCTAGCCACATGAACAATTTTTCTTTTAGGAGGCATTTGAATTTCCAAATCCCTTTAAACCACCACCTCTACTCCTGAGGTTGTTCTTCTTCCATGAGCACCTTGTATCTAGGCTTTGGACTTTATCTGCCCCCAACGATACTCCTCGACAAAAAAATCTCATCATTATCCTCTTTTATCCTTACATGGTTGATTTTTATTGTAGAAACATTCTCATTCCAAATGATCTCATATGCACACTTAAAACTCATTTACTAGCATCATACCATTCCTAGCTTATAATAAAAGTTATTATAGGATATGCCACCTAATATAAAAATAAGTATCCCCTGACTCTTAGATATTCAACCATGTACCCATGAAGTTTATATAATTCATTACATCCCACCCATGGTTCATATCCCAATATAATTTTATTACCAACTACCACTCTCCACACAAACCATCTACCCACAAATGGGAAAGACAACACAAATGATTTCCATATAATTGAATCATTTTGAAAATATTTTGAGGTAGATCTGATCTATTCCCCTACAGATAGAGGCTCTATGTATTTTTTTGTTATAAATTTACACCATTGTCCTCTCCCCTGAATGAGTCTCTAGATGGATTTGGAAGCCAAATCTCTTGCAAAATGGCATATATTTTTTATGCCCCAACCCACCATTTCCAATGGAATAAAAACAATTCTCCAGACAACCCAAGGAATTTTTTTATTTTTGTTATCCCTAGATCATGGAAAATTAAAAATCAATTTTCTTACTTTCTCTAATATCCCTTTGGGTATTGATCTGATATATTTTCATCGTGACTTATAAAGAATTGCATTAAAGGAGCATTAATTAAAGTGCACCATTAAAGAAGGGAAAACTTATAAACGAAGAGACATGAGCATCAGATATGAACACAAAAACTTGATGATATAGTTCATCCCTGGTGAACTATGTCTTTGGGTCCTGCTCTCAAATGGGTAGGCTCTTTCATTAACTCAACAAAATAATTGGCAAATACATGAATATACCTCATTCTAAAATCAAGTTGTAGAAATAATGCTCAGATCAGAAAACATACATCACCACTTGATTCGTGGCATCAAATTACCCAAAAATGATTGTCTCCACACTCAGATCCGACTCTGTCACTCCCAGGCTCAAAGAATTATATCTCGGTTTTTGTGCCCTCTGCAACCTACAATTATGAAAGTCTTATCTCGAAATCCATGCCCGCAAGTCCGTATGGTCCACACCTCTCTTCCTTGCTCTAGGTAGATTGTACTTTTTAAATAATAAGTGTGGGAGGATATACCAAGTAACACCTATGGCGCATTGGTTATGGGCAGAGTTGTAAAGGCATTCGGAAATGCGGATGTTCCAGGGTTGAATCCTATCAGTCTCCATTTTTAAATGTTGGTTTATATATATATATCCATTCCCACTAAGTTTAGTGGACATTCTATCGATACTTCCACCATATGCTGACATTGGTTTGGTCCACCAGATTTGGCGGACCCACCATAGTTTTAAAACAAAAATTCATTCACGGGTCAATATTGGACATTTCCGGGATGCCACAAGTTGCCCGATGATTGGGCCATGTGGCACCCACCGATAGGTACACCTGTATGTTGATGTTTCTGCCCTGTCACTCCGTACTGACATGTGGTGCTTCCTGGGTGGTGCCATGTGGCATCCCCTGGGGTGCCACATGGCACTTTTCTATTGGTCCACATGAACCCTTGAAAATCCCATTGGAGGGTGACATGTGGCAGCCTCTGGTGCTAGTGGCATGCTGACATCAATAGCCTATACAATGATGTCACCCTGCCATGTGAACTCCTGACGTCAGCAGTACGGATGATGATGTGCCCCCCTGCTGACTGACCCTATTTGATTCAAGCTTTGATCATGAATATCTTTCAAACCGTAAATCTGTTTGACGAGCCGTTTGCACTGTTAGAAATCTTGTGACACACTCTTCGCAATCATGTCATTTTTACGGAGTTTTTATGGAGTTTTAATTTTTTCCCTTTCTTTGTCTTTTGGAGCCATTCTGAGCATTCTAAGTTTCCTTTGTGAGTTCTGAGTTATTATTAGCCTTCTCTGGATCCTTTTTGGATCATGCCTTCCCACTGCGAGCTTTTTGGACCACCAAAAGCTTTCATCAATCAAATGGTAAGTGAGGGAAAATTCCCCTCACTTTGTCCTTTTCGATCCACTTTGTCTTGCTTGGATGTGTGCCTTTTAAGCCTACTCGAAGATAATCAACATCACCCCTATGTGAAGTCCTCGTCCTCCTGTTCAGGATGATATCTTCATGTAGCTCATCCAAGTACTTAGGTGCAAACTCATCAACTGATGGTATTGAAACTTCCTCATCTTGGTCCATGATCATGGGAGGCTAAAAAAGTTTCAAGTTCTCAATGTTAACAATTGAGTAAATCTGCATATAAGGTGGAAGATCCAAACGAAAATCATTGGCATCACTTTTCTCCAAGATAGTGAAGGGTCCATAACGAATGGGCTTGAGTTTATTTCCTTCACCCTTCAATCTGTCCTTGCTCATGTGAATCCATACCCGATATTCAACCTTAAACTGATGATCAACCTTGTGCTTGTCATGTCGAACCTTATGCTGTGCTTGAATTTTCTCCAACTATTCCCTGACTTCCTGGTGTATTTTTTGAATCCTCTGGATGAACTTGTGAGCTCTATCCTCTCTTCGTTCTTCATTTACATCGACATCTCTCCCATACATCAAGTCCAAAGGAACCTTTGGCAAGTACCCAAAACATGTCTCAAAAGGTGAAATCTAAGTGGACGAATGTAAAGCTTGGTTGTATGCATGTTGTACACAGGGTATCTATTCATCCCATACCTTGGGACGTCGGACGCTTGATGTAGTAGCCTCGAAGAAAAAGTACTGTTGTTCAGTTTACCACCTCTGTTTGTCCATAGGTTTGTGGATGGAAAGCAATGCTCCTCTTAAATTTTTTGTCCATCATTCTTCACAAGCTATTCCAAAAGTCCCCAAGGAATTGAGTATCTCGATTTGAGACGATATATGTGGGTAATCCAAAGTCAACCCAAACATGCTGAAAGAAAATATTAGCATTCTACTCAGCAGTGATCTACTTTTTACAAGGCATCAAGATACACATCTTGCTTAACATATCCACTACAACATACAAATAATCATGACCCCCTTTGGTCATTGGTAAACCCCCTACAAAATCCATGGAGATACTTTCCCATGGATGGGATGGAACAAGAAGTGGTGAGTATAGCCCCAGTTTTCTATTAGTGGGCTTACAAGTAGAACACATAACACACCCTTTTACATATTTAATTACAATTGCTTTCATTTGAGTCCAATAACAAAAACTCTGCAAATGAGCCATAGTTTTTCTTGCCAAAAAATGACCAGACACATGAGAAGTATGAGATTCTCGTATTACATGGAATTGTTCACTTGTAGGAATACTTAACTTCCTGAGATGGTAGAATAACTTTCCCTGCAGACAATAGTTATCTACCTGTGCACCAAGGGTTACCTTTGCATATACTTCTTTAAAATCTTCATTGATGGCATATTGTTCTATATAGCTATCATGATATAAAGAAGCATTCTTCAAAATAATAGAAGTAGCAATAGGAGGTCTAGAAAGCATATCAGCTACCTTGTTACTTGTACCCTTTTTGTACTTGATTACCAAGTGAAACTATTGTAGAAAACACATCCACCTGTAGTGCCAATATTGTTGCAATTTGGTCTGTGCTTGAAGATACTGTAAGGGTTGGTGATCTGTATGTATGATTGTTTCCTTCCCTAAAAAGTAGTGATTCCATTTCTTTACACTCTAGAATAATGCATACAACTCTTTATCATATGTAGGAAAGTTAACAACAACTTGGTTAAAAGTTCCAGAGTGGCAACATATAGGCTTACGATATTGCATTATTACTGCACCCATGGCGTATCCACTGGCATCTATCTCGATCTCAAAAGGTTGTTGAAGATTCGATAGTGCTAATATTGGTGCACTACTGATCTCCCCCTTCAAAGTGTCGAAAGATTTTTGTTTATTTCCTTCCCAATGAAAAGTGTTCTTCACACTAGTTAAAGTATGCAAAGGAGATGCTATGAAGGATAAGTTGGAAATGAATCTCCTCCAATACTAGACTACACCTAAGAAGATTCAAACTTCAGTTACACTTTTTGGCTCAGGCCAATTTACAATTACATCAATTTTGGAAGGGCCAATTTTTAATTTCCCTCCTCCTACAATATGACCTAAGTATACAAGTGCAGTCTTGCCAAATTCACATTTAGAAAATTTTACATACAACTTTTTCCTTTGCAAAGTATCCAATACTTGCTTTACGTGCCTCACATGCTCATCCCAAGTCCCGCTAAAAACAAGAATGTCGTCTAAATATAAAAGAACAAAGTCATATATGAAAGGCCTAAATACATCATTCATCACACACATGAAAGTTTTCAGAGCATTACAAATCCCAAACAACATAACTAACGACTCAAACAATCCCTGTTTGGTTTTAAAGGCAGTTTTCCATGCATCTTGTTCTTCGACTCTAATTTGATGATATCCACTACACAAATCCAACTTAGTGAAATAGAAAACATTCTTTAATTGATCAAGTGAATCATCTGTTTGAGAAAGAGGGTATCTATGTTTCACCATGATTTTATTTAAGGCACGGTAATTGACACACATTTTCCATGTGCCATATTTATTTGGCACCATCACTATCGGAGAACACAAGGAGATGAAATGGGCTTGATGACCCCTTGATCCAATAAGACTTGTATCTCCTTATTGATCTCTGTCATCTCCACAACTGACATCCCGTACATGCCCACATTAGGAAGAGGAGAATCCTGCTGAAGATGCATCTCATGTTGGATTTCTCTCTTAGGAGGTAATCCATCTAGTTCCTAAAAAATATCATCATAATTAGAAACAATATCAATAAATTCCTTTTTATGATATGGATCACACCCTTGGAAAGCGTCGGAAGTCCCGACATCTTTCTCTTTGACGACCATGAGTACATATCTTTTATTAGTGTTTATAAGTTTTTTCATTTGACCTGCACTAACAAGTGTTGTATTTATGTCCCTCATGTTGTGAGATCTAACAATATATTTCACTCCCCCTTTAGTAAGGTGGTATTTGTTCTCATGACGAAATAAGACTACTTTTCTATCATAAATATAAGGACTTCCCAACACTATGCCACATATATCAAGTGGTACAACATCCAAATCCACTTCATCAATCAATTTTGAAGCAATAGAAAATCTGATCCTACATTGTTTGGTGAAATTAAGTTTTTCTTTGTCACATACCCAACTGGGAGGATAAGGTTTCAGATGTGGTTTCATTTCGAGACCCATTTTCTTGACAAGTGCTTCAAATATTAAGTTTACTTGGGAACCTGGATCAAATAATGTATCTATCTTAGTATGTTTAGATACAACTCTTATGTGAAATAACTCATTCCTCTTTCATTCATAAACATGAGATTCATCATTGGAAATAGAACTAGCATGAAGAGAATCTTTACGTTGTACTCCAACCGCTGTGATCTTTCCTTCATCTCTTGAATCATAACCAAGATCTTGCTATACCTTAGCAATGGTCTTTGTCTTCCCCTTTCCACCGAACTGTTTCAGTTTCTTTTCTGGATGCAGTTTCCAACAATGTTCTTCATCATGACCGCTCTTCTTGCAATGAGTGCAAGATGGTTTTCCTCCTTCTCTCGTCATTATAGAAGTCTTCTTGTCTTTCCTTTTAAACTTCTTAAAAGTCTTTTGTGGGAAATTTTAAGGTTTCTTTGTGGGATCTTCTTGAACATGTTTCGCCTTGTTCTCAAGGTGAGTGGCTTGCACACAAACTTCGTCAAGACAGTAGGGTTAAACAAGAGAAAAGTATGTTGAATATAACTGTGAAGCATGCCAATATACTTCATTAAAGTCTCATAAGAATCCAAAGGAATGTTTAATGCAAGATCTTTCTTCCTAAATTCTTCTATGAAACTTTGTACAATCTATCCTTTACTTTGCCTTAAAGTTTGTCATTCCATAATTTCTTTATGTATATATCCTAATGGATAAAATTGCTTCCTTATCGCTGATTTAAATTCTAACCATGAGGAAAGAATCTTACCACACTTACTTCTATCCTGAATCTTGCTCTCCCACCATACGAGAGAGGTGCCTTCCAACCGAAGAGAATCTAGTTTCACTTTAACTTCCTCTTCATCAATATGTTGGACACGTCAATACACTTCAACTTGTTGGATCCAATTATCTAGCTTCCCAGGATTAACATCTCCATTAAACATAGGTAAAGAAAATTTTACATCAAGCTTTAATAATGGTTTCTTAAAAGAGGCTTTATGGCTAGAATGATGAGAATGATCAGAGGAAGAAGAACTAGAACTCGAAGGTGAAGACAGAGGCTCAGGAGAATCTCTTCCAGGCCATTGGTTTACCGAAGCATCATCATCTGCATGTGCTTCCTTTTTATTCCCTTTCTTCTTCATCCTCTTCTCGTAATCTTAATACATTCACTCCACCATTTCTGACATGCGATAAAATACCATGTGAAAGTTTTTCTCCTGTTCATCATGCTTGTCCTCTTCTACCATTTTCTTCCTTCTGGATACACGACCAACTTCAGGATTGAAAGTATTAAGAGTTCCTTCACCCTGCTTATTCTTGGCCCTAGTAAGAATTCACACTGAACAATTCAATTCAAAGATGATTGATCTAATACCAACATGATCAAGGATCTTTTCATCGTGACTTATAAAGAATTGCATTAAATAAGCATAAATTAAAGTGCACTATTAAAGAAGGGAAAAATAAAAAATGAAGAGACATAAGCATCAGATTTTAACACAGAAACTTGATAATGAAGTTCGTCCCTAGTGCACTATGTCTCTGGGTCCTGTTCTCAAATGGGTAGGCTCTTTCATTAACTCAACAAAAGAATTTGGCAAATACATGAAGATACCTCGTTTTGAAATCAAGATGCCGAAATAATGCTCAAATCAGAAAACATACATCACCACTAGATTCGTGGTGTCGAATTACCCAAAAATGACTATATCCATGCTCTGATCTGACTATGGAACTCCCAGGCCCAAGAAGAATTATGTCTCGATTTTCGTGCCCTATGCAACTTGCAATTATGACAGTCCTGTCTTGAAATACATGCCCGCAAGTTCGTATGATCCGCACCTCTCTTCCTGACTCTGGGCAGTTTGTACTTTTTAATAATAAGTGTGGGCAGATATACCAAGTAACACCTATGGTGCATTGGTTATGGGCGGAGTTGTAAAGGCATTGGGCAATGTGGAGGTTTCGGGGTCGAATCCCACTGGTCTCCATTTTTAAACGTTGTTATATATATATATATATATATATATATATATATATATATATATATATATNGCAATATATCCATTTACCTCTAATTTTAGCGGATCCCCTATCGACACTTCCACCAATTTCTAACATTAGTGTGGTCTGCCAGATTTGGCGGACCTGCCATATTTAAAAAAAAAAATCATTCACGGGTCAATATTGGACATTTTCGGGATGCCATGTGTCGCCTGATGATTGGGCCACATGGTGCCCACCGATAGGTACACCTATATGTTTATGGTTTTTCCCTTTCACTTTGTACTAACACATAGTGATTCCTGGGTGGTGCCACGTGGTGTCGCCTAGGGGTGCTACATGGACCCCTGAAGAGCCCATTGGCGGATGACACATGGCAACCTCTAGTGCTTCCACACGGCATGATGATGTCAGCAACCTGTATGATGATGTCACCCTACCATGTTAGCTGTTGGCATCAATAATACGGATGATGATGTGCCCCCCTATTGATTGGCCCTGTTTGACCACAACTTTGACCGCGAATATATTTCAAACTGTAAGTCCATTTGACGAGGCGTTAGAAATATTGCGATGTTCTCTTCGCGACCATGCTGTTTTTATTGAGTTTTGGGAACTTTGAATTTTTTCCCTTTCTCTATCTGCTGGAGAAATTCTGAGCGTTCTGAGTTGCCTTTGTGAGTTTGAGTTATTCTTAGCCTTCTCTTGATCCTTTTTGGATCAGGTATAAAATACAATGACACCCAATATATAGGTATATCTTCAAGAATATATTTTGTCAATGTTAATATCCCTCCCCTTAATAACCACCTATTGCACCATAAAGTGAATATTTTCTCCACCTTGGATATCGTCCATTTGCAATCAATTTTGGTGTAATCATTTGGGTTTAAATAAAATCCAAGTACTTTGTTCCAGACTACAAATCAACTTCTATAAAGGGAAAAATTGTTTGAAGTGCACCCCACAATCTTCACTTATATCCATAATGCACATAGTAGATTTTCCAATATTTACTATCATGCCATTGGCCCAACAATAAAGGTCTGTGATCTCCCTGAAATTGTGTGCATCTCTCCTAGAACCATCACATAAAAGTAATATGTTGTCAATAAAAATAATATGGGATATATGAAGAGATATACCCATTCTGATCCCTTTGAGATCCCTCAAATTCTTTGCTTCAAATAGAGCTCTACTCAAACCTTCAACTACAAGGAGAAAGTGCATGAGGGACAATAGGAATCCCTTTCTTAGTCCCCTCCATGGTCTAAAAAATCATGTTGTTGATCCATTTATTAAGACTGCAAAGATACAGTCATTACACAACCCATGACCCAATTCACCATATGTAAGTTGAAGCTTACATGTTTCAACATTAGTCTTAGGTAAATCCAACTTACTCTGTCATAGAATTTTGATAGGTCCACCTTTATGAACATTGCATGCATCCTTTTTTTGGATGAAACAAAAAACCTATGACGCCACCTGAACAACCTCATGTGTTTTTCTCCAAGGGAGAATACAAAACTACTACTGGGAAATAGTCTTTGATAGTAACTCCTTCACCCTTTTAGAAATTAATTTAGAAATTATTTTATATCTGTAGTTACACAATGATATAGGCTTATACTCCTGAAATATGGTAGGATTTTTTACTTTGGAATCAGTGTGATAAATGTTGAATGAAAAAAAACTAATATCTTACCAGCATCCCTTGATCCTTCAATGACCCTTAGTAGATTTGAATCTAATAAATCATCTAAGCCTCAAGAAAAATCAATAGGCCAACCATAAGACCAAGGATTTTATCCTTCTTGAAAGAGTGAATCACATCTTGAAGATCCTCCTTTGAAACCTCTCTCATTATTCCCCACCATGTCAAAGTGGGATCATGTTATGCCTTACAAGATATATCAATTTTAATACTTTATTTTAAATTATTGTTTATTATGAATAATAATAATAATTCAATATCACCCCCGGATGGTGTGCCAGAGGAGCACACACGTCGTGAAGAGAAACCCTGGGAGAATCTTCATGGAGTCGGCCATGTGACCACTGCATGCCACTCCCTCCCAACTACCTCATGATATTAATTTCATCTCACTCGAAGCAGGGTGCCATTACTCTCAGTGCACCCTGCTCTGATCTCCCATCCCGTCGAAGGACTAGCACCTCCCCTCGGCCTTTACCCTGCGCGTGCGATCACTTATGGCACTTCACTAGCTCCCTGGCCTATTTGAAAGGGTTTAGCAACTCCGAACGACTCATTCCTTCTTGGTTGTCTTCCTCTGAGCCTAGCCTCCTACTCATCCTTTTCCTTCTCTGCCTTTGTCCTCACCTGGCCGATCCCTGGATCAATCTCGGTCCCCCTATGCCTTGGAGATGCCTAGACTTTGAGGGAGGCCCAAGTGTGGGTCGGCTTGGCTCCCAAATAGACCCCATCCCCCGCCTTCTCCCTCCATCATATCCTCCTCCCCAACAACCACCTCATCTTCCTCCCTGGCACATTCAGTCCAAGATCATGCCTCTCATCCACCACTTTCCAATTCTCTGGCCTTTTGAATGGAGGGGATGGAATGCTCAATATCCTCTCTGGAGTACAACCCAGGTCCTAGGAAATTCAACCTCAGTTTCACATCTAGGCCCTATGGCTCTCCCCAACTTTCCAACCTCCCAATCTCTTTAGGCTAGTCACCACTCAGACCAACAACCCCTCTCTCGAGGCAACTCCAACTCGGATCCAGATTATGAATGGAAATCAAGCCTCACACTACTGCAGGCTTTGATGTTTGATTAACGACGGGACATGGACGAAATCCGGTTTCGCCTAGAGAACTTGGACGAAAAAACCTCTCAACTCTTGCTATTTCTCTCTGCAATGCAGGGAGATCCTCACTTCCCAGCAGAGGCAACACAAGCAACAACATCTTCAGCACCAGTGTTGGCACCGCCGACACCTGTTGCCCAAGGGAGGAAGCTCAGAAGGAGAAGAACATGCTGGAGGACGACATGCAACTGTATGGGGAACCTCTCATGGAGGAACCGCCTCCCCTCGGGGACTCATCATTTGGCGCCTTCTTCTTGGTCGCGTGGCTGCACTACAACCCATAGCGGTAATCTGTTTGACGCATGGGTTCATGCATGGCCACCTTTGTATTTATCTTGTTTTGTTTATGATTATCTTGGGGATGCCTACATCATGCTCTTGTGTAATGGTCATCATCAGGGGTCAGAATCGTGAACTTTATTTACGTCTTTTATAGTCTAAAAAACTTCAGTTATGAATTGGTTTGGCTGGCTGAGCTAGTTTCCCACCAGGGCATCTCAGTGTTTACAGACTAAAACCATGGACTTTTTGTGTATCCCTGGATTTTGACAGACCCTTATATATATAATTCTTACTTACAAAAAAAAAAAAAAAAATTCAA
>ML780999.1:618485-630267 GCA_009831015.1 Picea engelmannii | reverse complement strand
CTGTTTCAGTTGTGGCCACTGTTGGCACACCTGAAAGCTGACCCAGAGGAGCTTTCTCGAGAAGGTTTCAGCAGCTTCTTTCTCAGCCTGAGAAGTTTCCTGGGGTAACGATAATGTTAAGATCTGGCCTTTGATGGTGAACAGGGACCAGGCATACTTGTAGCTGCGCATCTTTCACCTGGCGACTCCATGATTCGAGGATCAATTGGCGACTCCACTGGTTCGATATGGAGAAAATCCTGGCTCAAAGGTTTGCTCCGTTTAATTTTTCTGCTATTCCTGGTTTTTCTAATGAAGTCCCTACTCCGAATGAATGGGGCGATTATTTTCCCAGATTTAGAGAGCGTGAAGAGGACAACCCTACTCAACATCTCTGGGAGTTTCATGAACTCATGCATCAGTGGGAGATACAACATGAGGATGTATTATTGAAAATGTTCATGTTCTCGTTAGCAAGGGATGCTCGTAAATGGTACCATTCTTTACCCCCTGCTAGCATTTCTTCACTCCATGGATTCCATGCAGCTTTCACCGCCTATTGTCAGAGGCTATATCCCCCCGAGTTAATTTATCATAATTGTTGTGAGGGATACCACAACTCTATACGAGAGAAAGTTGTTTCTGACGTAAGCTGTGGGGAGGATCCTGATGACCTGGATCAGAACTCAGTCCTTTCTCCTCCCCATTCATCTGCATCCGAGGCAGGTTATGAAAGTGATGAAGTTCCCAGGGAGGAGGATGGCACCCTGAGTAAGCTGATGGAGCAGGTGAAATATCTCTCTGCCCAATTAGAAGGGTTGAAATATGAAGACTGTGCAAAGGATTTTCCAGTCCTTGAGGCAGATGCTCTGAGCAACTCTTTTGAAGAGATTGTTGAAGATTTATTAGGTGAGTTAGCATCTGCCCCCGATGAGCTTGTTGTCTCAGATCAAAGCGATGAAGTGGTAGTTGAGGAAGAGGATTGTTCTCTTTTTCTTCGCGAGATTTCCCATGATGTATTTACATTCGGGATTGAAAAGGAGGATCTGGAGATCGTTCCTTTTTTTAAAGATGAAGAAGTCTGGTGCTCACCTAGCTTTAACGACTATTTAGTTGAGGAGCAGCAGAGCCCCACATCACGGATTGATGACCTGGGTAGCAGCCATCTAGTGTATGATAGCTATGAATCAGGTTCTGAGCTGGACACCCAGAACTTCCAAGAGAAGACTGCAGATCCTTCTCCTCTGTTCACAAATGAAAGACAATGTGAGGAAATTAGCCCCCCTGAGCAACAAATTGAAAAGAAGAGCTCTCCCACAGGTCCTATCTATGATGATTATGACTCTGACCCTTGGGAGAGCCAAGAAGAGGTACCGAAAGAACCAGAGGAGCAGTCGAAGATGCAATTTACAGACTGCACAGAGCCAGTCAGCGAGCAGCCACCGCCTGAGATAAATCAACCTATGTCAGTTGTCCACCCACCTGTGCTTACCATAGATATTCGACCACACATCCAAAACTATTTAGCAGAGGAGGCTGCCTGTTGCCAATTTTCTGGAGTTTGCCACTGGTCCTATGAGCCTGTGAAGGAATACATGGAGTTGCATTTCCTTCATAAATTGGAGCCACCCTATTTCATCTCAACTTCAGCCTGTAAGGAGGAGTTGAAGAGCGTGACCATTCTATTGTCATGGTTACACCACCTATTTGTAATCATCGACAAAAGGAAGGAGATTCCATTCAGGAAGTTACTTGATTGGCTATGGTGGAAATTTGCTTTCACCTAGCCTCATGTACAAAGTATATTAGTATTATACTGTACATAAATAAGCTCCTTTGAGCACGTATGCTTATTTTGTTCGTTTTTACTTATCGACATGTATTTTCAACGGGCTATTTTGAGGTTGACTCCATAGCCCAACAAAAGGTGACTGGAACTGCAGAAGGAGTTCTTAGAGCATCGCAGGGATGACTCTATCCCCAATGGAACCTAATGTTAGCGATAATTCTTGTTAGTGATATCATCTAGTGCCATCAGCGAAAGCTCCACAGGAGGGCTTCATCGACATATCGGGAATCGGGATATCAGAGATCCCGGGAGTAGAGGTTTCATGCATACCAGAATCGTGAAACGTGAATTCCCGATCGTATCAGGACCGTCCATTGTGCGTGATGCGTGTCAGAAGATCCCAGAAAGTCGGGGATCGGGAAATCAGAGATCCCGTGCACGAGGAGTTCGTGCATTTTGAAACTGCGGATCCCGAAACCCCGACAGCGGAGTGTAAGGCTACGGTCTTGTAGGGAGGCGGTCACGTGGACCAGGCACAACCAAAGGGCTAAGGCCAAAGTGCATCAAGGATCGGAGGATCGGGATTCCTAAGGACAGGCGCGCATTGACATTACAAATGCCGAAACCCCAATAGGAGTGGAATAAGGTCACGGTCACAGGGATTGGTCATATGAGTGGGAGACGAGCCGGGAGGGCCAGTACGTGGAAGCACTCATCGGAGTATCGGGGATCAGGGATTCATGAGGACAGTGGTTGGTGGCAGTGGAAAGTCTGAAACCCAGAAACCCCGATATAGAGTCAGGGATCACCAAGGCTAGGTGCAGAGGTCAAGAGGAAAGTCAGAAGGACCTATGGATCGGGTTTGCACAGTGATTCTTGAAATGAATCTAAAGAGCCGCTTCGGATTAGAAGAGGGGATTTAAAATGATCCTAAGAGCAGGAAGGCACGGTGATGTCCCAGGTACCGATTTGATGTGGGATAAATCCCAGTAGCTGCCAGGAATGAATGTAGAGAAAAGAGGGTGGTTGAGGCCTCTCCTCAGTCATTTATTTGAAGAGTATGGAGGTCCCGACCAAAAATCTACCCGGGAGGGTCCCCCGTACCGTTTCTCTTCAGGAAATCCACGCCGAGCCTTCAATTTGCCAGAAGAACCTGCACACGCCAAGTCAACATTCAAAGGGCTCATCTACCCCCTGACGCGAGCCATGCTGAATTAAGGAGGCGTATTACAGGGGAGCAGAGGACAGATTTGATTGAGGCATACTGACATCCCATCCTGTTAGAGAAGCTCCTCAATGTCAAGCATTAAATTCATGATATGATCGTGCCTTCAGCGCCGGAGTCAGTTCCAAGTATATGTAGGCGTTTTCGCCATTTTTGTAGAGGATCGATGGTTGAGCAGAGCTCCCGGTTGTAAAACTTTAATGAAGCACTGATGCTCTGGTTATGTATAGACTTCTGAGACTTCTTGCCTTATGAATGCCAGTTTCTTTACATCTTTGTTATACTGTGTTAGAGCAGCTCGGAATTGGAGGATCTAGTCGAGTTGTAGCTGTTATAGGATTATGTTGTAATAGATCACTGTAATAGTTACGGAGTCTCTAATCGGTTCCTGTGATTTCCTTAATGCTGAATGACTTAGAATTGGAGGATCTAGTCAAGTCTTCTATTCAGTTTCTTGAAGCCCTGAACCAGGAGGATCCTGCATTCAGAGTTTTTCCCCTACAAGTCGTTGTAAGCCTGTTGCCCAGAGCTGTTTTTTCACCTTTCTTACTAAGTCTTCCACCTGTTCATCTTTTAATCAACCCACTGGCTGAAGTTAGGATTCCAGACCTCCTTTGTTCTTTACGTACCAGATCCAGTCCCCGAGTTAGAGTAATATCTCCTCGAGTCTTTATCTCCATTTGATCACCCCTTTCTAAACAAATAGTGACATTAAATTGATGGGTGTCGGGCTCTGCTCCTGCTAGAAATCCAGGAGTGACTTCCGATGCTAACATCTTCTATTGTAATGTATTTTGGTAATTTCACAAGCATGGGAATGCTTTCCTTATTTGTATAAGAGATAATTTGCATAAGTATGTTTGTTTATTTTTAGGTGGGCTTCATCACTTATTTATGTAAGTCATCTCTCTCTCTCAGTAGTATTACAAGTTACAAGAATATGGGATAGAAAATAATGATGTATTTCAGTTATGCAGTAGCTCCTAGATGTTAGGGAACAACTATTATCACCTTAATTGTGCTCACAAGAGATATTTAGGCGATTGTCTAAATACATCATTAGTTGGAAATAATAAAACATAATAAAGCGACATTATGGCTACTTTACATCATCTCAAAAGATAAAGGAAACACATTAATAAATGGGTTTTCATACACTTGTGTGGCCTTCCCATTCTGGCACTCATGCGACTTGCATGAAGTTTCCTTCGAAAGTAGTGCAAGTCTACTTATACACGAGTGTTGGACCTCACATGTATATCAGATAGCTATAGCATAGGGAAAACCTTTGTCTGTAGAACCCTTGAATACCTAACCTTTGGGGATGGAAACAAAAACCTTTGTTAGAGTCTGGATCTTTTTGGCACCATTATTTGAGACCTATTCCATTGGATTTCTCTCTTTTCCCTTATCGCATTAATACCTATCATTTTTCAGAAAAGAAAAAAAAAAATGTGTGACCCCACCCACCCCTTTTCAGTTCCCTCGTCATCATGGCCCATACCCGTGGTCAAGCCATGGAAGCTTGATTCAATACCTTGCACTCTAATTTCACAGAGATGCAACAAGAAGTGAGACAAATTAGTGTCAATATTTTCACCATCAATAAAAACATGCATTCCTCCATCACCGCCTCAATCGAGGAACTCAAACAAGACATTACTACCTAGCTTGAATCTATGACTATGATGATATGCACCAAGCTACACATCCCTGTAGATCCTCCCTTATCTAACCCACCTTTTCATATCGAAGGTGAAACTTCCTCTCATTCCCAGAATTTCCATCCCCATCACTTTCAGCCTGACCTACGCCTTCCGTGTGTGGATGTGACCAAATTTGATGGCTTGTATCCCATTGCTTGGGTAACTCAAATGGAACATTATTTCTCTTTTTACAACATTATGGATGAGTTGGAAAAACTCCAGTATGGTGTTATCCATCTAGATCAAGAACGTTGGCAATGGTGGCAATGGAGAAAAACTGCCCGCCAAGGGTATGTTGCTTGGACACACTTTGTGGTAGATCTTTATGAACACTTTGATACTGAAACCAACCATTTAGGCCATTTGACAAAGTTGAAACAATCTGGCACAGTTGAATACTTTATAGCTTCTTTTGAGCGACTGACTTTTCGTACAGAGGGCATGTCTGATGCTTTTTCTCGAGAATGTTTTATCAGTGGCCTCAAGGATGAGATTCATGCCCATGTCCTCATGGCTCGACCTCAGAGTTGGGTGGAGGATAATAAAAGAGATAAGGAAGCACAACATGTTGTCCCTTCTCAAAACTGAAAACCCTCCTTTATTCCTCCCACTAAACCAGTAAATCACACTCCTCCTTCTACTCCACTAAAGATCAAAAAATTGACCAAGGCTAAAATGGATAAACACCAACTCAAATGCCTTTGTTATAATTGTGATGACAAATATTTTCTGGGACGCAAGTGTAAGGAAAAAAATATTTTTATGGCCATCTCAGAGGATGTTTCGGAAGAGGATGTTAAGGATCCCCTTATGTCTATTTCATCTAAACCCACTGACATAATCCCTCTCTCAAACCCTCGCGAAGTAGAACCGGTCATTTCCCAAAATTCTCTCACTGGATTTTCTGCTCCCGAAACCCTCAAGTTAATGGTTACATCAAGCATAGGAAGGTCATCATTCTTGTTGATAGTGGAAGCAACCATAATTTTATTCATCATCGCATTTCCCAAGAAACTAATTGTTATATCCATGCATTCAATAATTTCCAAATCATGATTGCCAATGGTGGGTCCATGAAATGTGGAGGGGGTTGTGAAAATGTGTGTCTCCAAATTGGTGAATACCACCTGAAATATCATATGTTTTTCTATCGACATGGGTGGGTCTGACATTGTGTTGGGTGAAGAATGGCTAAGGACTTTGGGTTCCATTCTCATGGATTTTAAGGAATTAACCATGCAATTCAATCAGGAGGACCAACAATATAAGTTCCAAGGCATCATCGTCAATTCCCTAGAGATCAATAGTTCCCATCACATGGAAAAGATGCTAAAAAAATGTCATTCTGGCATTATTTCCCAACTCCATGCCATACAAGAAAATGAGACAACCTCTGTGGTGTAGGGCCTCCAATCCATCCTCTCTAAACATCAAGTAATTTTTTCCACTCCCCAGGGACTCCCTCCTTCCCATGGTGTTCATGATCATTCCATTCCCCTTGTCCTAGGAATCCTTCCTCCCAATATATGTCCCTATCATCACCCCTTTTCCCAAAAAAATGAAATTGAGAAAATGGTTCAAGAACTGCTCAACATAGGTGTTATCCACCCTAGTATGAGCCCCTACTCTTCTCCCATGGTCATGGTCCTTAAGAAATAAGGTTCTTGGTATATGTGTCCTGAATTCCGCGCTCTCAACAAACTCACCATTAAAGACAAATTTCCCATTCTTGTCATTGATGACATCTTGGATGAATGGAGTGGAGCCCAGTTCTTTACTAAACTTGATCTTCGTTCTGTATACCACTAGATCTGTATGAAAGAGGAAGAAATTCCTAAGATTTCCTTTATAACTCATGAGGGCCACTATGATTTTTTGGTCATGCCCTTTGGCTTGTGTAATGATCCCTCCACTTTCCAAAGCCCAAGAATCATGTCTTCCATCCTTTTCTCCGTCATTTTGTCTTAGTTTTCTTTGATAATATCCTCATACTGTCAAAGATGGATGATCTCATGGATGAATGGAGTGGAGCCCAGTTCTTTACTAAACTTGATCTTCATTCTGTATACCACTAGATCTGTATGAAAGAGGAAGAAATTCCTAAGATTGCCTTTATAACTCATGAGGGCCACTATGATTTTTTGGTCATGCCCTTTGGCTTGTGTAATGATCCCTCCACTTTCCAAAGCCTCAAGAATCATGTCTTCCATCCTTTTCTCCGTCATTTTTTCTTAGTTTTCTTTGATAATATCCTCATCTATAGAAAAACTTGGACATACCATCTTGATCATGTGGATCGAGTTCTCCATCTACTTTCTCAAAAACAACTTTTCCTGAAACAATCTAAATGTGATTTTGGCACCTTATATGTCAAGTACTTGGGTCATCTTATTGGCAAGGCCGACGTCAGGTTGGATCCTAAAAATATTGAAGATATGCAATATTGGCCTCACCCAAAGACTCTCAAAGGCTTGCATGGATTTCTGGGCTTAACAGGTTATTATCGGAAGTTTGTTAATAATTATGGAAATATTACGACACCTTTCACTGCACTCCTTAAAAAGCATTCTTTCACTTGGAATCCAACAACTACTCAAGCTTTTCAGACCTTGAAGATGGCCATGTGCACCACTCCTGTCCTGGCCCTTCCTAATTTCACAAAGACCTTTGTCCTGGAATGTGATGCTTAAGGGAAAGGAATTGGCGATGTCCTTATGCAAGAGGGTCAACCTTTGGCCTTTACCAACAAATAATTGTTTGAGAGAAATTTGGGAAAATCAATCTATGAAAAGGAAATGTTGGTTATTCTTCATGTCATTGATCTTTGGTACCCTTATCTATTGGGGAAATTCTTCCAAATTAATACATATCATTAAAGCCTCAATTATTTTCTAGAACAACACATTTCCTCCCCAGAGCAACAAAAATGGGTGACTAAGCTCTTTGGATATGATTATGAGATCATTTACAAGAAAGAAAAAGACAATGTGGTTTTTGATGTACTTTCTATAAAATATGAAGATGAAGGGTCCCTTTTTCTCTCTCCTTCATTATACTAGATTGGATCCAAGTTGTTCACCAGGAATGGCTACATGATCCCAAAAGTTCGCATCTGATACAACAATTGCAGTCCAATTTCCCAGTTTCCCTAGGGTACTCTTGGCTCCATGATGAGCTTCGGTACAAAGGCCATTTGTATTTAAGTAAACAATAAAAAATTAAATCCACGATACTTTCTGAGCTTCATGCTACACCCACAGTTGGGCTCTTCGGGTTTACCAAAACCTATGACAAGGTCAAACTTTATTTTTTATGGGATGGTATGAAACAAGAAGTTCGTAATTTTTTGGCTGAATGTGATGCGTGTTGACGCAACAAGGGAAAAACAGTCAAATATCCTGGCACACTACAACAACTTCTGATTCCACCTACTATTTGGCAGGGTATATCTATGGATTTTATTGTAGGCTTACCTAAATCGGGAAATAAATCAGTCGTCATGGTGGTAGTTGATCATCTTTCCAAGTATGCTCATTTATGTGCTCTTCAACACCCATTTACAACATCCAATGTGTTGGCCCTTGACCAAGTTTTGGGACTTACATGATCATGATTGACCATTTTTGGGACTTCGAAAGCCTGTTGAAGAAGGAGCGCAAGATGGAGCGAAGATCATGGAATCTCGACCCACTTTTGGGTCCTTTTTGGTTTTTTGGGAACATGTAATGGGAAAGGGATGTTGGCCCGTGCGTTTACCCATGCTTAGGCCCACTTTTGTATGTATAAATAGAAGGATAGGCAATGTAAGAAAAAGTCATAGTCAATATGTTTATGTGATGTATGCTAAGTCCAAGTAAGGTCTGCAAGAGCTTAGTTCCCATATGAGACTTGTAGAGGTTGAGTGTAAGTTACTGTAAGAAGTTGTAGAAGGATTTTGTGCTATAATGCAAGGAATAAAGATCTAGCGAGCTGCATAGATCTTTTGGCCTGTGCACATTAGGGTTTGGTGGTTCTGTGCTTATAACCGATTGAAGATGATAATAAAGAAGAAGAGTTGGTGGACATAGCCCCAGGGAGGGGGTGAACCACGTAAATCTGTGTGTTATGCTTTGTGCTTTGACTTGATGTGTTTATCCCCGCTTTTGCTAAAGTTATTTGATATATTTAGATAGATATACTTATGCTTTGTGCTTCTTAGATATGTGTGAATGTAGATTTGACTTTTATGAATATGCTTAGTGCTGAGCTACTAGATCTGATCCTTTTACTATTGCTAAGTGCTGAAATACTTTAGATCTAAATGAATGCTGCAATGTTTAGTGCTATTTGTGAAGTATAATAATGGTTGAATATTGATGAATGATCGATGCTAAGTGCCTTGTAAGTGACATAATCACAGATCTGTGTCCCATATTAGGTTGCAGACACTTAAGTCCTGCAACCACCCCTGCCTCTACCTTGGGTGAGACTTCATCTACTTCGCAGCTGTTGCCGAAAGGGCCAGTAGTTAGGGTTTTGTTCGTGTGCTCTTGTAGCGTTGAACCTTGGGTATGCCCCTGTGCCAACAAATGGGTCCGTTGTTGGGACCTAAAACTGTGATTGTTGGGAAATGAGAAGAATAAGATTTGTGCAAAAAGGTTGTCTTGGAAGTCTTGTACGAAGATATGTGCCCTAGTGCATAGTATTCCAGTCGATTTGTAAAGATCTGTACTGAAGGAAAGAGGCCCGAACTGAAGGAAAGAGTCATGATCTGAAGAGAGACACCTAATCTGAAGAGAGAGGCCTGATCTGAAAGAAAGAAGCCCGATCTAAGGAAAAGAGGTCGGATCTGAAGAAAAGAAGCGAGATTTGAACGCTTTGTGCTCTAAAAAAGGTAAAAGTGGGAATTCCTGACTAAAAATAGGTAAGTTCGGTAAGCTCTATGCTCTAATAAAGGTAAAAGTAGTTAAAAGTTTTAGATCTAGAGGCTTTGTGCTCTGTAAAAGTAAGATAAGTGAAAAATTTTATTTCTAAAGTATGGATCTAGGAATGTTTAATAGGATCCATCCTAGTTTGAAAACTAGGGCATTAATAGATGAAAGAAAGTTTGATATGAATAGATTTGATAAGCATAATGATAGATATGTTATACCTATGCATATAAAGAATGTCTGGACTAACAAATGGATGCAGGATCCTAGAAAGATTTTTTTGCAGGCTAGCTACCACGATCCTGGTGTGTAGTACAGAAGAGGCTGGGGATCATTTAAAATAAAGTGAGGATTAAACCTATGTTACAATTGCAGAAAACCAATCCATCTAGCTAAGTAGTGCCCTGGTGGAAGACCTAATTGTCTCTGTTGCAAATCTATGGACCACGAACTGTTGGATTTCCCTAGAATGATTGCTAAGCTTGAAACAATGAATCTGAACCAAGAAAACCCTAAGGTAGATCCAGAAACAATAGAACCCCAGAAAGAATCAGAGAAGATATTACTACATATGAAAGACACCTTGAATGACCATCGACATGTCATATTATCAGATATTTTGAAAGAAAAAGAATGCATTGAAGCAAGAATAGGGGACTTCGACATTGACTGTGTCCTTGATGAAGAGAAACAAGTGAATATTATGCCAGAAAGAACTTGGGAATTTATAGGAAGGCTTTCTATGATCCCTTCATTAGGATGAATAGGATTATTCAAAGGAAAGCTGATAATGTTATGTGGAAAAATTGCTCAGATACCTATGACAGTCAATGGAACTTTGACAAAGGAAGATTTTGAGATTATTAAATTCATTGAAGATAGTGCCCCGTTTACCATGTTACTAGGAAAACCTTGGGTTGATAGAGATCAAGATAGAAATAATGAAGAAGAAGAAGTCTTGGAACATAAGAGACAAGAGTTAAAGGATTTCATGACTAGAATGATCACACAATTGATTGAAGAACAGGAGAAAAGATCAAAGCTATCTGACACTAGAAGCTCGGATTTCAAAGCCATAAGAACATCGAAAGACATACAAAAGGCCAAAATTTATACCCCAGAAAAAGAAGAAGTAATACACCTGAATCCTAGGAAAGAATCTCAACAACGCGAAGTGACTATGTCCAAGGAAAATAAGAATCAGAATGGGAAAAGAACCACCGAGATGAAGCTCATGGGGAAGAAGGATAGGAATCTATGTAAGAATAAGGCTAAGGTCGATAAGTTACAACAGGTTCTAGAGGGTACATCGCAGAAAGAAAATTTGTAACATTGGAGCTTCATCGGGATACCAGAACAACGACATAGGGCACTTCGCCATGGAGAAACAATATAGTCATTGGAAGCCGATATATCCATTTGACTACCACTCTGAATGGGTCGAACCGCATTGATGGCTCATCACTAGACCATTGGATTGCGCCATAATGGACATAACAAGAAGTAATGAGGCTCATACCCATTGCAAAGAAATGTTTTGCCAATATTGCCTATTTATCTCGTAGCGCCATGCACGAAGAACACTTTTGCCAACTAGGAATTTGAATCCCGCAGACTAGCAAGTGTATACAGTGATCATTGCACCCTTGTTGTTCATTCCCCTGTAGTGTCTAGGGTCATTGTGACCCCGATAATTTATCCTGAGCGCGTATGTCCAACGAACTCACTGTAGTTGAAGAATCTATAACCGAAGTTCTCCTTGATTTAATGACTGAAAGAGTCATGTTGGAGAGAAGAGTGTCTACAGGTGCTCAAGAATCGTCGATGAGAGGACTTCCAGCCTCTCCATCCACTACTCGAGCCAGATCATCCCGACAGGCCGATGAGAAGCGTACTAAACATAGAGACGATATCGCGAATGCCAAGCTGATTCCGAGCATTTTACCTACTTTTAAGGCATTTTCAAGGAATTCCTTAAAAGCACACTTCTATTTTATATTATTGTCTAATAATTATTATTATTATAGGGCAAAATCATGAAGCTGGGTAACACTTTCGTGACAATCGGGTCTCCAAAATTTCTAGCGGCAATTTTTCGGCCGAACAAATGTTACTTTCGGCCGAAATATTTTTCGGCCGAAAATTTTCACATCAAATTTAACGGTGCCGTCAA